>VOQJ01023369.1:0-21718 GCA_015052665.1 Apistogramma diplotaenia | reverse complement strand
CTGTCTCAATGCTTCATGGGATAGATTTGAGAAGGTGCTGGAAACATTTTTGTCCTCTCACTGAGCTTAGTTCTGCTTGAGGTTTCTTCCTGTCAACAAGGAGTTTGTCCTCACCGCTGCTGCCAAGTGCTTGTTCATAGGGGGTCGTCTAATTGTTGGGGTTTTCTCTGGATCATTGTTGGGCGTTTACCTCATAATATAAAGTGTGATTTGATACTATATGAATTGAACTGAAGTAAGTTGCACAGCTGGAAGAAGCCAGGATGGGTAAACATTGTTAAGTTGGTACTAAGGGGTCCACAATGTGCCAATTAATGTAAATGCTATCACACTAACAGCAGCAGGAGCTATTGATACAGGACAGAATGGGTCTATGCTTTCTTGTTGTTTATGTCAAATTCTGACTCACCAGACTAGCCAGCATTTCTTAAGCTTCTTAGTCAAAGATAAGACAGCTGTTTGAATTAGACCTGTGCTAGAATGTTCATTTACGGGTCAACTTGAATAGAGAGACACTTTATAAGTAACAGTTCATTTACTTCTATTGTTTATGATGTAACAGAGCACATGAGCTCTGAGTATATGAAACGGGGAAAAAAAAACAGTTCATTTACTTACAAGAAATGACAATTGCAGCATAGCGATGGTGACGTTAACTCGCATTTCCCAAACATTTACAACTTGCTGAGCGTTTGACCACACAGCTAATAATAAATGTTTCTACAATGAAGACAAGATAACCTAAACACGTAATATTGCCACCACACATGTAACATCAGTCTGCCACGTTTAGCTTGTTAGGGAGCAATGGCACTTAAGCTGAAGATTTACGCTCTGAAAATGGGTTAGCTGTACTTTTTCTGCTGCATAGACAATATGGTGACTGTTTAAGATATTTCACACTAAACTTTTTGACCATTATAAAGAAACGAAAGGCGACTTGAGACTGTTGCACAGCATTCTGTAGACAGAGAAAGAATCCAGTGCAACAATCTTGACCACACAAACACTCATTCTGACACCGTCTCATGCATACATGGCATCTTTATGCATCATCAATTCGTCAGTACACATTAGTGACAGTTGGTTGACTTACAGTAAATACTGGGACAGCTTGCTGTGGTGGCATCTGAGCATACGGGGGTCCCTGCAGTACAGGATAATAAACCAGCGTGTTGGTACAGCTGCCGTGTGGTATTCATGCACTGAAGCAGGTATAAACCAGCAGTCAGTCTCTTGCTCCTATAACCTGAAGCATATGTTTGGTGATAGAAGGGTCAGAAATCTCATGCAGAACTAAATCGCATTAGTATGACTAACGTAAGGTTTGTGTGAACACCGCCAACCTAAACAAACACTGTCTCATTTTTTCACTTATGCAATGTGCACACATTTTCCCCCCTGCTGTTAGTTTTTTTAACAATAGAAAGAAAAATTGCAGATACCCACTGAGGTGACGCCTTGTGAATAAAGGAACATCTTAAAGTAGCTTTTTATAAACTAAAAAAAGAATGCTATTACAGTCTTTCTCAATTGTTTTGGTGTAATTCTCACATCAGAAGCATCAGTCTCACCATTTTAATGCAGTTCTCAAATCACCAACATTAGCCTTTTCTCATTGTTTTTGAGCACTCTGCTGTTGTTTCTATGCATACTTCACTGATAATGATATTTGTTACTTTGCTGATGCATTTCTCATCCGAATCCCACAACTCATCAAAACAGTTCCTATTTTTGTCGGTCGAAACTCCACCTCTCTCACTTTCCTTTGTACGGTCCATTGTTGCATTAATGTTTTCAGTCTAATTATTTCAAACCTTTTTCAGTTATGAATGAAAGAGGAAGGCCACACACTGTCAGTGAAATTGCCCTTCAGTTGAAAGCAAATTTAAACATGTTCTCAGAAGAGGTTTAGTTCAAACAAAATACATACGCTAGTGCAGGGACCGTCAACTTGCGTCCGGCGGGCCACATTCGGCCCGCCAGAGTTTTCCATGCGGCCCCGAATAGTACTGACACACGCACTATACGTCAATCACGTTGCGCCATAACCCGTTAAATACCCCTCTCTCAAAAGTCTGAATTATCATAAGCCTGCAAACGCCACTTCCCATTGCCCTTAAATGCCTCCATGTCCCCAGAACCAATCAGAATGCAAGCTCGGACCACGTGACCATGTGGCGATCAGATTGTAAACACAGCTGAAGGTGAGTCTGACCGTGTTTTGTGTAGAAAAAAAGTTCAGCAATCAAACTTGTCTAAGTAAAAGAAGTAAAGTCGTAACGAGATGTTCCTCAGTGAACCTGTGGAAGGATCATCACTGGCTGGCCTGCGCGGGGCTCCTGTTTCCTTTGCTGCTCGGTGTGTACCCGCATGTGGTCACAGTCCCTCGGTTTTCCCCCGCGGCCTAGCATCTACCATTCTGTCACTGTTAAAATAAATGTGCTGCCATTTAGTGCCTTGTGAAGTAAGTGATTTTTATGAAGGTACAAATGTGATATGTTCTTGATTTTGCCATCTTACATTTATCTGCCTGAGACACTCAACACTCAAGGAGACGAAATAATTGATAAAGAGAAACTCAGAGGCCATATCAGAAAAGCTCATTGAATATCTTTCCCTCTGTATATTCTGTTGTTTATGATGTAACAGAGCAGATGAGCTCTGAGTATATGAAACTGGGGAAAAAAGAGAGAAAGAAGGCCACCCCTAATTCTGCTGGATCTGTTAGCTTAGCCAGGGCTCGATGTCTGCCCCAGAAAACCTGTGTGACGGCTAAAAATAAATTCAGTGTTCAGCTCCTTATCCCATGTTGTTTAAATTCTTCTGATCAACGAACACGCGGAAACCAGGAGGACCTTAGGTGGATGGTCGGTTTCCTTCACTTTGCAGTTGTACTGTGTGAATGGAGCGAAATGTCAAAATCTTGTCGTCATAGTTTGAATTTTGGGGTCTTTTGCCTTCATTCACGCTGGGCAGAGGACAGAATGTAGATTTTGCTGGTTTTGCCACAAAACAAAAATATTTATTTAAAAAAAGGTGAATTGCTATATTTACATTTTTGAGGAAAAAATGCACCTCACCATTGCCTGTGAAATTAATTACTAAAATTTACCGTTGAATCCAGATAGAAAAAAAAGCACTTTTAAAAGTAAAGTGTCCAGGTAGATTTAGAGGGTTTTGCATCTGAACTCTTCATGTTTCTATATTCTGATGGGATTTCTGAGGATTTCACCAGGTCACTTTCGAAACTTAGCAAACAGGCATGCACTGCATGGACTCCGCCCCGTCTAGATTGCTGCTATTGTCGCCACTTGTAGCTATATCAATCCACCGCAATTTGCAATCTACCACAGGGCACGGGCAGTTTCGTTCACAATGTACACCTGCAGTCTCGCCATGGTTGTCGTGTGTGTGCCTCTTGATTTCGCTGCTACAGAAGTCAAAATGACAACGCCAGGGAAAGGAAGAGGAAAAATGAAGATCAAATGAAAAATTCAAGCTTATTCAACAACAACATCCAGTACGGGAGTTAAAATATGCAGATGTTTTGTTGAGTCAAAAAAGTGTTTCTTTTCAGTTTATTCAATTACTCACTGGAATAAAGCATAGTGACGGATATTTGAATGCATGGAGTGCTTTTAGCAGCTGATCGATAAAATGTCTGAATTATATATTTGTTTGCTTTTTACGTGATTTCTGCAAACCCATTAGTGGAAGGAAACAGCACTCTGGGAAATATTGGATGCATGATGTACAAGTGTAACTCTTCTGGTTTATATCCAAAAAATATTACTCAGTTGATCTAATAAGGCCTGATTTAGAGTTCAGCATCGGTCCTACATACATAACTACATAACTAAAAATCCCCCTCTGGACCTAACCTGACACACACCTCGAGAAATGTACCTACATGTCCACAAAGGCTGTGTAGTCTTCAGACATGCTTTGTAGTTATGCATGTTGGCCCCATCACTCAGTTAGCAAGTGGGATTGGCATTTAGCAGTTAGCGTTAGCTTGCTAATGCTGGGTGTTGGGCTGAAAAATTTTTCTGGCTAGAACCCTGAGGTCCAATGTATTGTGTGTAGAACAGTAGAGTGGTTGCACTTATTCTACGTAATAGTAGCAGTAGAATAAGTGTACCTAATAAAGTGGTTGCTGAATGCACGCGGCGTAACTTTACTGGAAAGGTCAGTCATTGTTATGCAAAATGCATTAAATTAACTGCATCAAGAGTGGTGAGAATGATGTTCCCGATCTGTGAATTACACACTAGAGATTGAGGAAAAACTGCAATACAAAGTATTATCATCTGAATCTGCAACTTTCCTCAGTTTAGTATTCACAACGTGCCTCTGCTGTTGCTAATTTGCTTCAAAGTACTGAATCTATGCAGAATTGAGGCAGCTCCAAGTGGGCAGATCAGTTTACGTTAGCGTCAGTTATTTATATTTGAGTGATTAAGAGGACAGAGTTTTAGTTTATGGTGATGGTTCCATAAATGCCTTTATGCATAATCTACTTTATCATATATTGTGACAGAACCCATACACTATATTGCTAAAACTGTTCACTCACCCATCCAAATAATTGAATTCAGGTGTTCAAATCACTTCCATGGCCACAGGTGTATATAACCAAGCTCGGCATGCAGACTGCTTCTACAGACGTGTGAAAGAATGGGTCACTCTCAGGAGCTCAGTGAATTCCAGTATGACACGTGATAGAATGGCATCTGTGCAATAAGTCCAGTCATGAAATTTCTTCACTACTAAATATTTCACAGTCAGCTTTTAGTGGTATTATAACAAAGTGAAAACTATTGGGAATGACAGAAACTCAGCCACAAAGTGGTAGGCTATGTAAAATGGAGTGGGCTCAGCGGATGCTCAGTCACATAATGCCCGAGAGCTTCTTAGAATGGCTTTACATGGCTGAGCAGGTGCATCCAAGTCTTAAATCGTCAAGCGCAATGCAAATCCTTGGATGCAGTGGTGCGAAGCATGCTGCCACTGGACTGCTCCCAACAGCTTGGGGATAGACCCTACTTGTTCCAACATGGCTGCGGACCAGTGCACAAAGCAGGTCCATTAATGAGTGACTTTGGTGTGGAGCTTCTTGACTGGCCTGCAACCGAGCGCAACCCGACTGAACACCTTTGGGTGTAATTAGAGTGCAGACTGAGAGCCAGGCCTTCTTGCCCAACATCGGTGTCTAACCTCACAAATGTACTTCTGTAAGAAAGGTGGTGAATTCCTATAAACACACTCCTAAACACAACACTGCTACTGCATGACACGCTTGGTTTATGTAAAACATGTCATTTTAATCGTCATACATGATATTATCAGTAGATGTTGGAACGAGGTCAATGTTATGGTAAGGTCGGGTTCAGGTTATCTTCTCTACAGCAAAGTGTATCCTGTATTCTTTAAGTCTCCAGACGGACTCTTTTCATACAGTAAGTTAACAATGTGGTAACACTTTGAATTATTAGCAAACAATATTAACTGTAAAATACTGTAAAACAAAAAATCACGAGTAACATTACAACTTCTGTTTAACTTATTGATTTATTCAATAAAAAATTATTATTTTATGAATTACACAGTATACTATATGGCACTGTAATAAGTGTTTAATTAATGGTCAGGGACTCATCTTGTTCACCAGGGTGTCAAATACTGCTGTTTGGTCAAACTCTGATGTTTTCTTTTAGCATCTGTCCTTTCATGCATGTGTAACAGTAATTCCCAACTTGTCATATTTTAATTTCCTGACCCTCATCGAGTAGATCTGGTGGCTAAAGCTGGCCAAACAGTTAGAGGAAGGAAAAGTTACTTCAACACTAAAAGCATGCGTGAAACAGCACAGCAACAGCCGTCTCCAGGTTCACAGTCTTATGAGATTAATGATTTGGTCTTATCTAATACTGTGGTAATGCATAATAACAATTTCTTCAAATATATTGTTTTATTCAGGGCTATAAAGTAAATACCTTACACGAGCCAGTCAAGTCGAGCCGTTTTCCTTTCAGTTTTTTCAAATTCTGTCGACCAGGGATTTACACAGGGGGAGAATAACACAACGTCCAACTGAAATGGAATAAACAAAGTGAAGTGATTTAGGCTGCATCCTCTGCTAAAAGCGGTCAGCTCAGGAAACTGTTAATTACAATGTTCTGTACACCATCCAGTTCCCCCCTTTCCCCTGAATTTTACCTGGTAAAGACATCATTGTGCCTATAAATTATATCAAAGAATTAAGAGCTTGTAGGAAAGGTACAGTTAATCAAAAGGAGCAGCATCAAAAGGCTTCCCCTTGCATGCAAGCCCCGTGCTCGAATGCATGCCATTGATTTTCCATTGATTGAGCTCAGCTGCAGATGCTGCGAGTTGTACCCTATCCTCAAAGAATAATGCCAGGGGCTTTGTTCAGTATACTCTTGTTATATGGATTCTCTGGGGTGTTGGCTTTTATCCCTGCTGCTTTAAATTGTGTCCACATGCTGGAGCAGTTTTTGGAACAGTCGGCTCTAAAGCAAAGTGATTATTATTTTCCTTCACACGGTTATCTTAAAATAAAAAAAATACACTGTTAGTAGCTCCGCTAAAGGACAACAATTATATCTGCATAATTACTGGAGTCACACTGGGCCCCTAAAGTGTTCGTGTCATTTCTTTGGCGCTCACAGCCGAACAGATTCCATGGAAACAAATGGTGAAATGGGAAATTCTTGGATTGCAGTAGCAGATAACCGCAACACGTTTCACTGAGTTCAGAGTGAAACGAGGAGCAGCCGTGTGATGACATGAATCCACACTGATGAATTTTTTTTAAAAAAAAAGCATTTTCTAACCCTGCTGAAAAAATAAAATACAATAAAAACAGAACAATATTTTTTAGCAGGAAAAGCACAATTGCAATTGATTTGATTACTTGTGGCTAAATTCCAGAGCAGCATGGTGGTGCAGTGATTAGCGCCTTTGCTTCTCACTAAGTGTTCAAAACCACCCACCATCTGGTTCCCCTGTCTGTGAGGGTTGCATGGTCTCCCTGTGCCTGCATGGGCTTTCTCTGGCTACTCTGGTTTCCCACAGGCCAAAGACACGCATGTCAGGTTTATTAGTAATTTCTGTGATACCCTGGTGATCCATCCAGGTGGTACCCACTACTGGCCCTATAACACCTGCAAAAGGCTCCAACCTCGCTAAAACCCTGAATTCGATAAGCAAATGGATTGTTGCAGCAGAAGAAACTGGACGGCTGATTGTTAAATTCTAGGTAATCTACATACAGCCTTAGTTTTTTGACATGTTATTAACAATGATTACGAATGATACATTAGTTGTCATTATTAATGTCTAAATTACCAAAAGATTTGTGTAGATTCTCTGTAATCGGTGGCTTATCCATCTCACCATATGTATGTAGGGACATTGAGAACTGCTCCAGATTGTGTAATCCAGTGGACTCATATGCTGCCAAGCACGCCCTTTTTCTTTTATCAGTGCTGGCATGTGTATCAGACAGTTTTGCATTGTTATACAGTGATGTCATATCTGTGTTTGTGGAGCTTTGCTCAACTGTTTCTGCACTAGGTTCAGAAGAACACAGAGGTTTTGCTTAAAATCGGAGTAGATCTACCTTTTCACGTGGAAAATTTAGAAGAAAGTTATAAAGCATTTAATAAACTAGCCATTCCGTGTGTGCATGCCCACAGCAACTTGATATCCCGGTGTTCCCGGACGTTCATTGCATATTCTTAATACAAAGGTTGTAGCCGTACAGATGTAGTTGGAAATTCCTTATAACTAAAAATATGTGTGAACATCATTCGTCTAAATTATTTTATGAAACATGGAGTGTACAATATCACGTGGTGCCCCAATGAACTCACGCTTTCCTTCTTCACTCATATTTCATGTGTATTTTAACACGTGTGTGCTTGTGATGCCGGCAGTGAAAACAGCTAAATATAATAAAACCAAGCAAAACTAAATAAAACCAAAAACAGCTATTGCGTGCAGGCCTGTGTGGATAAGAAGGGTTTTTGAGTCTGTTTTTAAATGTATGCACAGTTGTAATTGATGTCAGCAGGCAGCTTGTTCCAAAGAAGAGGGCCACAGTAACTGAAAGCACCTTCAGCACACTTGGATCTGATTCTCAGAACATTTAAACAACCTGCACCTGATGGCCTGAGAGGTCCGACTGGGTTGTGGACTGAGAGCTTTCTGAAGTAATAAAAGTATTTTAATGGTAATTCTATATTGCACTGTAAGCTAATGGAGTAAAATCAGGATTGGGGTAATGTGATCAAATTTTCCCATACTTTGCATTTTAAATGAGCTGAAGTCATCCATTCTGATAATCTGGCAAATAGAGCATTACAATAATCGAACCTGCTTGATATGAACGCCTGGACCAGTTTCTCAGCGTCTTGTAGGTGATAGAAAGCAGTTCTGGTAACCTTGTCCAGAATGAAATAAAGAGACAGAGATGATAAAAATTAACTTTTCGTCTCTTGACTTTTTGGACCAAAAAACAGCAAATATTTCTGTCTTCCCTGTTCTGTTAGAGATAGATGATAGATAGAGCACATCAACACTGTAATAAATAGTAACAGGTACAGGGAAGCACAGAGTGTTATACTCTTTTTCCATGAAGCACAGAAAGAATATTACACAACTAGCATGAGGAATGGGCTTAGAGCACATGGCGTGGCCTTGGGCACAGCGGGAAGCGCGAGGGGAACCCTGTAATGTGATAAATCCTAAAATGAAAGCGAATGAAGCTGACGTGAAAGTTCTGGATGAGTGATGAAATCTTTTATCTTTCTTTGACCTCATCGTGGGATTTTTTACTGGAGGGTTGCAGGCTTTTTTTTTTTTTTTTAAAAAGCACAAGGAAAACAACTACAAAAGGAATGTTTTCATACTGTTGGATTCTGATTAAAGTGCTTGTCTTTTTGAGCTGGGGTGGGTGTGGGTTAGGGCGACCCAGCAGCAAGGAGGGACGCTGCTTCTTGTGGAGCTGTTTTAACAGTGCAAGAAACCTTTAAGCTGCAGGTTTTAACCTTAGGAAGAAAGGAAGGTGGAGTGTGGCTGACGAGTCTGGACTCGTGGATGGAACAAATCAAAGAAGATTTTCTGCCTTTTTGAGCAAGGACGGGGAATTCGTTTTGAGGAAAACCAGGCGAGTGCAGCATCACAAAAGGAGAGGAGTTTTTTTTATTTTATTTTGTGATCATCCTTTTTGTCAGATTCAATAATTAGAATAAATAATAATTAGAATAAATGGAAAATCACATTATTTTTAGATGTAAAGGATTGTTTGGTTCCTGTGTGGAGAGCGTGCTCCTCTCAGCTCTCGTCTTCCTTTAATAAGACCAAGAGCAAAGAGATGAGGTCAAGCATAAAGCATAAAGGGAAGCAGAAGGAACATATCAATGGTCTGACTCATAACGGACATATTATTTAATAAAAGACAGAAAAACTAGTCCTATATATTGTAGGGAAGCTGCTTTAAATTTTACTTCTTGCTTATGTTCTGCATGATCAAAGCTTTTCAGTGATGTTTTCTTAGTTAAAATTCCTTAGAAAACTTTGCTCAAATGATATTTATTGGTAATTTGTGGTGTTTTTGAACCCATAATTTTACTCGACAATATTATAGCACAGTGCAATGTTTTGGCTGTCTTGTTATACATCCTTCCATCCTGTGGCGGTACTGTAATACTGACGGCACCTCAGGCTGGAGTTGGCAAATCTTTGAAAGCAACAACTTTAGATCGCTCACCAGCTGTGAACCCATAATGAGCGAGCTTTCGCCCTCCAGATTCTCATTTTGTCATTAGGAGGTGAAAATTGGGAAAAAATGTGAGATACAGCCTCACAAACCCTCATTTTCCTAAACCCTCATTAGTGTGCATGGATGTCATGAGAAATAAAAAGCAAAATGAAAACAGTGGAAAGCATAAAATATGTGTGTTGCTAATTGTGTTGTGGTGTGACACCATTAAATTGAATTGAATTGAATATAGATGGAAATACTGATATCTGCTTCAGTCAATCTGATGAAAGACATTTATAAACTGCAACTTGTGAGTACAAAAAGAGGCAGTGCTGCACGTTCACATGCTACTAAACCCTAATCCTGGTTTTAAAAAAAGCAGCCAAAAACAGAAGAACTAAAATAGTTTACTGTCGGGTCTTTGTGACTATATCTAACTGAGCTTTAGCTGATTAGCTGAGCTGTACTCAGTAAAATTTCCACATTTACTTCTTGCAGTGCTTATCAGTGGTGAAAGTCAGGCTATTTTTGTCTCGTGGTAGGATATTGTGAGACAATTTAACCCAGAATCAGCCCATAACCAAAATGGAAACAGGAAGGCCAACACACTGTAAAATGAATCACAGCGATCTGTCACAGCATGTGATGACAGCACGTGTAGGCAGACCTCAAGAACTCTGATTTCCCCCTCAAACGTTCTCATATACAGCTTTAGAACAAAGTTACATGATGTATTTTTCCCGTTCTAACTGTATGAAGTTCATTGTAAAAATGCAAATTTTGCAGAAAAAAAGGTTTTAGAATTATTTTGACATGACAAATATTCGATTTACTGCTAAGAACAACTTGTTTTTCCAAAAGCCACGAGTGGAATTATGAATTCAAAAGAATTATATTCTTAATATAAGAATGAAGCAGGAATTGATAAATTATTTATTAATCAAACTTTCCAATATGTATGAATTCTGCATTCTGAGGACCTTTCTCACTTTTTGAATATCTCCGTGGATAACAAAATGTGACTGAGTTTGTGCAGGTATTGCCAGTCTGGTGCTGATAAAGTGTGGATGTGTGGTGTGGCAGTCACTCACCTGTTTCTTCTTTGTCTTTCCAGGGTGTGTTCAGGCAAATGTGTCCCCGGGGGTCTGAACACTATTTAAAGGTTCCAGGAGAGACTAATAGGTGGGGGAAGACTGTTTTGGGGGTGGATTTTCTGATTGATGATTTCTGAGCTGGTTTTCCTCAGCGTTGGTCTGGGTTGCTGGAGTGAGTCACGTTTTCCTCACCTGGCAGTGGAATTAATTGTTGGAAATTGAACTGTGATTAATAAAGTAACTAAAAATGGAGAACAGAAATCAAGTCTCTGCCTGCAATAATTGAAGCCTTGCCACTCCGGTCATTCGTGGCATCACAATCTCATAAAGGAGGCATGTAAGTGATGTCACCCACTGGTCAGTGATTTCATGCTTTGAAACCAAATCTGATGGGTAAGGTCTCATACAGGAGCAACTTTTTTTTTTAAAAACTCAAAACAACATAATGAGTTTTACCTACAAACTCAGCTTATACAGCTTCGAGTCTTCGAGTGATTGCAGGTAAATTAGATTTGTTTCTCAAATTAGTTTTTTTGGATAGGTTGTCCACTGCTTTTTCCTGGTGATCAGATTCAATTAGTGTCTTCATGCATCACCGATCTATTTTCCAGCTACAGAGCGTAAGCTGCTTTCTAAAGGAGGTTTCCTTCCAGTTCTTGTCTGTGCTGAGGCCACCACCCACCAGGGAAAGCAGATCCTTTATTTCAGTTTCTGTCCTCCACATCATCCTCTAAAGTGTTCTTCACATTCATTATGTTGTCATTTCTCTGTGTTTTGTTGCCAGTGAAAACAAAACTTACTTGGGACTGAACAGAACCTCCATGCACTCGTACGATGTGAGTTATTTCCTTTCTTCATTTTTGGGTAGGACTGTTCATTTAAATTCTTCAGGTTCGTTCTTCCTTTGAGAACGAGCCACGGCTTACTCACAGCAGCACCTCTTTTTCCGTGAAAGACTCACAGTGGCCAACTGCAGCACACGAGACACGTGAATAAAAATAAACTTGCCTGCATGTTGAAAGACTGAAAAATATTTAGAAACACGCATCTGTTTCCTCTTCTGTGTGTGCGCACATGCGGTTGTGTGTTTGTATGCGTGCAAAAACTCAATTAACGGCTCCTTTTTTGACAGTAATTGGTGAGGCTAAGTACACACGCTGCACACTATGCTTTGAATTCTCCTCATTAAAATCCTTTTCAGGGGATGTTTCATATCATTCTTATCTGTTTCAGCAACCACCGGTCAATAATTATGATTCAGTTTTGTTTGTTCAAACTTTTTGTCTGTTTAATTGTGTACAAATCATATGCTGCGGGAGTTGAATTTATTGTCTCATGCGCCTGCTATTGACAAACGAGAGATAGGGAAACAATCGACATAATACTGCCAGGTGGAGAAACAGTTCACATCAGTTTACATCACTCACAATGGACATGTTGTTCTATCATTGTCTGCTTGCTTAAAGTATGAATCATGGTTTCCGTCTTGTCAGCTTGGCTGGTTTGAGCAATGCAAACACCGTTCTGAATGAAAATCATCGTCATTTCATTTCAACTTATTCTCATCAGCCCCTTGCTTTAATTTTCTGCCTGTAACTTATCATTGCATCACACAAGACTGCAGGAAATGAGAGTTAGTCATAGACTGTGGTTTTATTTGTTTAAATAAACAAGATAGCAACAAAATCAGCCAGCATGGAGGAAATTTTTACTGCGAAAAGCTGATTTATCAAACTGCTTTAGCTCTTATTTTTTTACTCGTTAGGGTTCATTTGAAAGTCCCACAATGATGTTGCACGATTACGTTGCAAGTATACTGCTTTGGTTGGTCATTAAATAATATATTTATGAAATGAAGCTTAGTTGAGTCCCTTCGTTTAGCTTTGTCCCATCTCTAAAGTAAGAAGGGCAACACATCTGCTTACCAGCTCTGATGAAAAATAGTTTCTTTTAAGCAGCAGTATGTCAAAGTCCAATATGATTGGATGCAATAGATAATGTAGGCCACTGAGACATTTCCACAAAGGCAGTTCAGACGCTTAATGCCAAAACTATTTGCCAAAGTGACGAAAGACTCATATGTTATTTGTTCTTTCCCGTCAAACCACTGAGAGCCGCATAACCAGCGTCATGTCTCAGGAGATTTCATCATTAATATTGTCTCTGTTTTGCATTAGTATACAGACATTTTTTTCTGAGATTTCAGTCACAACTCTTAATTTAACAGTAGTAAAGTCTGAATCAAGTAATGCTTGATGATGGAATTAATATGGATATTTACAGTGAACTTATGGTATAGTATTACACCCTCACCTGACACTTTACTTTCTCATGGCACAGATTCAACGAGGTGCTGGAAACATTCCTCAGAGATTTGTTGGCTGCACATCCATGATTTTTCATAGTCATCAAACTGTAATGTTAAAAAAAACAGTTTGAAATGATTTGATGGGTACATTGTGGTCATAAACATGGTCAACAACAGTCCTCAGGTAGGTTGTGGTGTTTAAATGATTCTCACTTTGTACCTGGGCGCCCAAAGTGTGTCAAGAAAAATGCTCCAAACCATTAAAACACTACCACTAAACTCAACTGCTGATGCAAGGCAGGATAGAGCCGTGATTTTATGTTGTTTACACCAAATGAGCCTGCTATCTGAATGTTGCAGCGGAGATCGAGACTCATGAGCGACATTTATTCAATCTTCTGTTGTCCACTTTAGGTCAGCGCGTGTGAATTGTAGCCTCAGTTTCCTGTTCATAGCTGACAGGAATGGTGCCCATGTGGTCTGCTGCAATTGTTTCCAAAACACAGTTTGTGTACATATATATGCAAATAGCAATGATTCACCATTTTTTTGCATGTAGTGTTTGGGTCAGACACCTTGCCCTGATCTAATTTTGTGAATCAGATCAAAGCAAAAGCCTTTTTTGATTTATGTAACTGCCTTGAGTTAATATGCAAGCCTTCCATCAAATAGCAACTCTCAAGGTATTTTTTGTTATTAATGTGATGTGTTTCTCCGAGTTTTTCCCAGCACAGGGCTGGTCATTCCATAAACAGAACAAATATAGTCCGTTTTTCCGGGTTCTGCTTCTTTGGATTTGAACAAACAACTTTGGACACTATACAGCACCTCGAAACCGTTCAGCTGATCACTGCCACACTGGGAGGAAAAATATAAACATGAAAAGCTTTTTTTTTTCCTACTTTAAGAGAATGCCACCTGTTAAAGCATGTTTTTATCTGTTTAATTTTGAAATTTTGCATGTACATGTACTTTACTTGTTTTGTCTGAAAATAACATATTCAATGTTAATTTTCATTTTAAAAACTAAAGCTGCTATTTATGTAAAAACCTTTAAGCTGTTTTTAAATTGATCCTTCCGCACTAAACAACATGACCAGAAAGATTATCCAAATCACATCATCCTGCATCCTGTTGATGCCACAGTTTACATTATTAGATGTGTTTGGAGAAACAGAGAAATATAGGAAAATTCTGCAACATTTATACATTCACAGATATTACATATCTACATATAGATTAGGGCAAACAATTTATGAGGAGTGTCATTTTAAGTTATTCAGCTTTAGTGCTTTAAATCTTCTTGTGAAATGCATGGGTATCCTCTTGAACCTCTTGAATTTCCATAGTCCAATTCCATATTCAATTAGTTCTGTCACTGTACTGTTTTAGAAGTACTGTGATTTTGGCTGCTATTTCTCATCCAAACGTACACAACACACACGACTCCATAAGATTTACCCTTTGGATATCACAGCAATTTAATGGAAATGTCATATGGCAAATATCAGTCCAATAGATATGGCGCTGAAATCGTGGATTCAACAAATTAATTTGATTAAAATCATAAAGATTGCGCTGAGGACTATGAATGACCCCAAATAGACATTTTCGACCCATAAGATGATGATGAAATTCTGGTTTAGTCACAATAGAGTAAAAGTTAGAACGCAACTAGAAAACAAATTTGTAGATGTCCTGTAGATTTTTTTCACATTTGGCACATGATTGCAAGCAGTTACAGCAACCAACTGGCTATCCGGAGGCTGAGCGTGTGATAGCCTTAATCCCTTGTGATCAAGTGTTTGAAGATAGGTTGCTTCCCTTTGGGAGGGAGCCTGTCTCTGAACTATTGATTTCTGACTTGGACTGACTGCAAACACACTCAGGCAGACTGCCGAAGGTTTGCTGATTAACTTATAAATACAGATTTCAAACACTTGAAATCAGGTCAGCGCCATGACTGCCATGCAAATGAGATTCAACTGGTTGCCAACTGGTTGTGTTCTGGCTATATATTCCTATATAGCCATCTCATTGTACATCTGTATAATGACAATAAAGGCATTCTATTCTATACTATTCTATATTAAAGGAAGGCTGTCATTTTTGCAGGCAAATCACCATCCTGCATCAACTACATCACTATTTGTGGAGAAATTTCTGTTTCACATCCATCTGTCCAGACTCTGAAAGTAGTTTCTGCGCATGCAAACAAAAACAGATTTATAACAAATGGCAAAAGATTTTCACAATTTAACAGTCAGCCACTGTATTATCACCAAGTTGCATGTAATTGACAACTTGGCCTCATTCAATCACAATCTGACAGCAGATTGACACCAAAGCCACCAGAGATGGAAACTGACTGAGTGGTTGCAGACCTGGTCCTCATTTTCAGAGAAACCATATCAAAAGCAACGCAGCACACAGTCCCAACAATTTTGTCATAGCTGTGGTCTCCAACCATTATTTTCCTTTGTATGACTGAACTTGTTTGAACTGTAAATTTAAATTTCCTACAGTATACATTATTGAAAGGTTGAAAGAAAATAACAGTTGCCTGTGACTGTGAGAAGTTCAAAATCACAAGCGCTCCTTTTGTTTTGTCATGTTCTTTCAATACCCTCAGGCAAGATCTGGGATCTTGAGAATACTCTGGTGGTGCATGCAGATGTCTAAACGCTGAGTACTTCATCCCCAAGTGCTTCTTTTTACCCATGAGACTCTTGCAGTCTGATGCCACGGTCCACTGTGGCAGTCTACTTCTTTTCCACAGGAAGAGAAGAGACTAAGGAAACAAACAATGTCACGCAACTTTTTTCACATGTAACACATTGCGCTTCAAATATGGGAAAGATACTCTACATCTGCATCAAATATTAAAAAGAGACAGATGATACCCGTGAAATCGACACTGGCGAGGCTCTCATCGGCGTACGTGGTAACAAGGCTTCAAGCTACTCATGAGAATTAGAAAACTATCCATATCAAATTACAGATCGCTACTTCTGCTCAGTGACATTGAAGACTCCCTGAACTGCACACTTGAAGGATGGGAATTCAAGTGAAATGTTCAACAGCTGGAGGTAAATGTGTTCCCATGCACTGAAATAATCATAGTTTGAAATCATGTCAAAACATGCTGACAGTGAAAACGTTTGGATGCATGTTTAACTGAAGGCTGACTTCTAGGTCACATCAGTTCAGAAAGGAAAATAACACCTTTTAAAGACAGTTGAAAAATAGGTATTAAAACATCACCTTCAAGCATCAGCAAGTCAAAATCCAAAAGTAAAAGCAGTCATTGTAGTTTATTGTCTCTGGCAGATCAGATGGATATTGACTGTCTCAAGGTTTAGATTTTACATATGGTATTTGTTTCTGTTTTCAGAGCAACGGAAGAAGAAAAAGGGAAATAAGAATAAGAGAAAGAATAGAATAAATCAAGAAAAGATTGAGAAATAGAAGAAAGAAATGAATGAGGGAGAAATTTAAATGTGATCTGTTATATTTTCTCAGCCGAGCTAAAAACACAACACTGACATTTTCACTTTACGGCCTTGTTAGTTAACAGTTGAATACATAAAGCACACAGCACAGCATTACCATCTATTTGGAGTTGTTGGCTATTTGCCAATAATTACTGCAACATCACCATCCATTTTCTCAAGCACTTAACTAATTTGGAGTCACATGTTGTCCTGTTTTTAAATGGGTTGCTGTCCAGCATATGGTGGGCTTACCAACGTCATTTTAGAACGAAGGTTCGAGAATGGTTCAACTTGACAGAACCAAGGTGATCAGAACTGACTACAACTGATAGATTTCTCTAACAGCATTCATTGCACTGAGTCAGAAAGTCAAACAATACGTTAAGTATAACTCAACAAACCCAAGTAAAGGGGAAGAACGCTAGACCAAGTGTCAAGCAAGGTGGCGGTAGCATCATGCTCTGGGGCTGTAACTTGTGGGCTATGCTTAAAAGCCGGGTCTCTGCTAGGAAACCAATCAATTGAAATGAATTTGACCAAATCTGCCCTTTCAAAAATCCACTATGGTTTCCTGTGGTTTTTCTGCAGTAAAACTATGGGAAACTATAGTGGAGTTTTGTAAGGGTGCAAAGAGAAGTTGTCAAATATCCAGCAAGAATTATGCCACAAGCTTATTGATGGCTACCAAAAGCACCTGATCAAGTGGCAGTTGTATACATATCTGACTTGGTATGCATACTTTTTATCTTGTGTGGATTAGACAAAATCCCAAATAAAGTCAAACTTGTGCACCCCATTCCTGTTTCTTAAGGTCATTGAAGACGTGTGCCGTGCAGTCATTCCAGCTGGGAAAAAGAACGGTTCAAAGAAATTATTAAAAACCCAAACTTACCATGACATTCACGCCCATGATGAGTCAATACGACCTTCTGCACACAACTGTGGATTAAACCAAAAAGAAAAATTGTATAATTCTGAGAAATAAAATGCAAAGTAGTGTTCGGAGCAGCTTGTGATACACTTACAAATAAATAATGTACAAATAGCAACAGAAAAAAAAAACTCTGTAAATAAAGTCAGGGTCACAGGGGGTACTGAAGCCTATCCCAGCTGCATAAAAAAATATAATTATGTGCTGAGAGGCCCATAAATGCTACTTAAAGTTTAGAGAAGCATTAGATGTGATCCTTATCTGTGGTCTTGTCACGAAGAGTGATTTGTGCAGATTTAAAAATTAGGTGCTGGTAAGTATTGTACTTGTGGAAAGTATGAACCATTGGCCAGAATTACCTGCTGTGTCCTCTGCATCATGAAATAATCATTTCTTAAGCCCAAGGCAATCTTCAGCTGGAAAAAAAAAAGATCTTTAATTTGACTCTGAGAGGAGAATTTTGTCTCTGTATCCAGGTCCGTTCCTCCCAGCTCCAGGAAACAGATAACCTGCATTTTTCCATAAGCGTATTAGTTCCAGTGGTGATAGATCTTGATACTCACTGAATGAGAAATGAATCACTGTGACCTGGCACCAGTGTGCTGGCACTTTGACATCTGCCTCCGGTAAGCAGGTATTATCTGACTGTTTTTTCATCTTTCTCTTGGCTAAAGTTCCCATTTGAGTTTTTTTTTTTTTATCATACCCTCATACCTCCCGACAGTTACCTCAGCATCTTTAAGTTATTGAGGTAAAATCTAGCAGAGCCATGGAGCAGATGCCAGAGGGTGACTCACCCCACCATGTCCCACTGATTGAAAACAGATACCTCTCACACCAGAGGGGGAAGAGGAGACAAAGGCTGCGTGGTACAGCTCATTCTGTTCACATTTGACTTACAGCTTTTTATTGGCACATGTTTTTAAACACACAAGCTCGTCAGCAGCTACAAATTGTTTTCATTCCTATGCTCTGAAAATGTTTATCAATTGTTTAGAAACAGTAATCAAGATGAGGCAAAAAACAAGTAAATAAAAAAACGATAATGTTGTAGATGAAAATGGGCATCATTTTTGAGCCTTGAAACCCCGTGTTAGTGTTTTTCTCCCAGAGCTGTGCACATAAGTGCATTGAGCTGTGCACAGTGCTCAGTGTTCAGAAAACAGTTCTTGTCCAATTAGCCTGAAGAGCAGATTTTTCTTTCACAACATGTTCCATTCTGCAGTAGCTAATTTGAAGTCAAAGCAACACTTAAGCACTCATACAACATACAAGCTCAAAAAGCGGTACGTTTGCTAGCGAATTATGGAGGTAGGGAATATCTTGTAAAGCACATACACAAACTGGAACACTGAGGTAGTTCCTGGTCCGCTGCTTCGTCCCCGTATCTCTGTGTATCTGCTGGAAGTAATGGTTACACAGGATCAGTTTACAACTGCAAATGTGATTTGAAGCGAAAGAAAATGGAGATGCACATAAGATCAAATATGCAGTGCATAAAATGTTCATTTTATTTTTATATTCTATTTTTCTGACAGTGTTTTGGACTGTGATTTATTACCGTTTATCACTTTGTAAAGTTTGTGCTGCACATTTGTTTTGTTTTGTATTTTAGTGTCCCTGCTTCTGGAGCTGATGCCTCGCTAAGAAGTGAAGAGTGTGTTGAGAAGACAGAAGAAGTGCTTTTAGGAGCTGATGAATGTAGAAAGTGAGAGGGAGAGGAGGACAGATGGAGGACAGTAGGGGAATTAGGAAGTGCAGAGGATTAGTAAGGAGGAGATGAGGGCAGCTATGAAGAGGAAGAAGTGCGGGAAGGCAGTTGGTATTTTTTAACTTTATCTATACCTGCAGAGAGTAAGGAAAGTCCTGAATGGGAAGAGAAAGATCATAAGCTGGATAAAGAAGGAGATAGAAGCCAATGATGTCCAGACAAGCTTCTTAGCATGCATGGAGGGTTCCAGCACCCTGAGACTGTATGCTAAGTGGAAGGCCGAGGACAAGTGAGTGTCAGAACTACTATATGAGATGAGTACATCAGAAAAATGGCCTCAAAGATCATGTGCTTGGTGCTTACCTCAGGCAGCAGAAACCCGAGAAAGAACAGGAGCCATCACGGAAGGACAGGCCTCTGCACAGTATGTATCACCAACAGACAGAAGTGGCTGATACTGAAAAATCCTAACAAGGCTGGACAGAGCTGGACTTAAATACAGCACAGAGCACAGGAACAAACTCTAAGCACAAAACTGATAGAAGCTGGGGCTCTGCCACACCAGGCAGGACCCCAGGTGCAGGCTGTGCAGAGATGCCCCTTAATATTTTATGTGGTGCCCCCAGTAAGCTGATGCATTCCTTGTTTACACATATTTCATGTGTATTTTAACATGTAACTGGCGACCTGAGTATTGCATTGCTCGGAAATAGTGCCAAGCTTGGTTCAACTCTGGTGGCCTTGCTAATCATATCACAACATCAATGAAAAGGCCTTTTGAACTAAGAAGCCATAGCCAGAAAGCTGGGTGTCAGTCTGCAGGTGGTTCATTTGCTCTTGGCAGCCATTCAGGCCTCGGTCAAGGCCACAATCTGATTATATTCCCACTTTAATCTCAATAAACTCACCTAAGTGAATTAAACCTGACACAGAGTGCTGGTTATTGAAGAAAGAAAACAGACTCCCCTTGACCATGACTGGGGGTGGGAGGGGGGGGGTTGCTTTGAAAAAGGTGGAAAACATTGTATCCTTTTTTGTTTGTTTACTATTTGTCACTCCTTTACATTATTTAGAGATTTGTCTTGTGACTCTTTGGACTAAAAAAATCCTTATACAGAAGCAGTCAAAGGTCATACAAAGTCAAAGGTCATACAAATGACTGCTACTGTATGTTTCCCACTTTATCAGACCTGCTGCAAGTGCATGTCAGTAAAATGAGCATGTGCATGAATCTTTTTCATCATGGCAGAGCATTTCTTCTTTCAATAATCCAGTGTCTCCATCCACAGGACAAATAAGGGAATTGAATGGCTCTTTGAATGTAAACCACGAGTTATTATGTCACAATTACCAGACATCCAGTGATAGTTTGTTGCTGGGGCAGCAAGCAACATTCATTGTCCAAAGACAAAATAAAAAAGAATAAAATAATCATATCTCCTGCCAGGGCACTGACCCTACAACACCATGTGATAAAGTCACTGCAGAAAATAAAATAAAAATAAATAAATGAGACTATTTGGCTGTGAGGACAGTTTAGCAGCTCGTGTTGAATTATATCTTACAAATATGTTGGTTTTTCTTGCAGATTGTACTCTCTGTCAGGATGTCGCTATAATTCATGGTAACCAGTAGATGGCGACGCAAAACCACTGTGGAATTACTACAGCACATTTATCTGTTATTATTCCATTACACTTTCTTACAAAGAAGAACACATAAAGAGAAACCCCGTAAAGTCACTGCAGTGAGATTAACCTTATTGTGTGGTGCATTTTGTAGCACAGCTACTGTTGTGGGGTGTCTGTGGCTCAGGAGGTACTAATTGTACTAATTTCATTTCACGGGCACGGCCTGTTTTTCAAAAATGTAAATATGGTAATTTACCTACTTTTTAATAAATAATATTTTGTTTGAAACAAAACCAGCAAAATTTTTCAGTCCGTCCTCTGCCCAGTGTGAAGGCAAAAGGGCGCAAATATCAGGCTCTTTCATCCTTATGATGCGGTTCTGTGCGGGTCTCAGTAAGTGCGTCACTCGCGGAAGCCGGAAGTATTTGCCGTTTTCGTATTTGTGTGTGTGTTTGCCGCGTTCAGTCTTTTCTTTTCCGTGGAAACTGGGTCCAACTGGCTCTTTGAGTGTTAAAGGTTGCCGACCCCTCTATACAAAACAAGGTTAGACTCACCATCAGCTGTTTACAATCTGATCACCACCAACAGAAGCGGCTGCTCAGGGCCACCAGAAAATACGAAGTCACGTCGTACAATCTTGCATTCTGATTGGTTCATGGGACACGGAGGCATTTACGGGCAATGGGAAATCACTGTTGGAAGCTTTCGGTAATTCAGACTAGTCGGAGACGGGTATTTAACGAGTTATGACGATTG
>VOQJ01023367.1:10037-20784 GCA_015052665.1 Apistogramma diplotaenia | reverse complement strand
TAATTACATAATAAACCCAACAATCAAAAACGACCCCCTATGAGCAAGCACTTGGCGACAGTGGAAAGGAAAAACTCCCTTTTAACAGGAAGAAACCTCCAGCAGAACCAGGCTCAGGGAGGGGCAGTCATCTGCCACGACCGGTTGGGGCTGAGGAGAGAGAGACAGGACAAAAGGCATGCTGCGGAAGAGAGAGAGAAGGATTATTAATAAGTAATGATTAAATGCACAATAGGATATAAAGGGAGTGAAAGAGGTGAATGAGAAGAAACACTCAGTGCATCATGGGAACCTCCCAGCACGCGATCAATTCCCCAAAGCGAGGAGAGCAGGGGAGACAGAGACCAGGGTAATCATGTACACAGGTACACATGTACAGGGTACACATGTAATCCCAGCAACAGAAGTTACATGAAGAGGATGCGGAACCCAACATCCAAACTGACTGCGAAACAACTTGTAGCTCAGTGTTCCAACATACGAAGGAAGCAACTGCTATCGCAACTAGAGATTGATGAGGTACAAGGGGGAGATTTCATCATCCCCACACTCCGAGATTGGGTACCAAGCCCCGATAACAACCATTACACTGACAGAGCAGCTGACCTGAAAGATAAGATCATGGCTAAGAAGGACAACTGGCCCCGTCGACGCCGACTACCAAGATTACGTGAAGTACCCTCTGAAAGTCTACTAGAAGATGCGAATGCAGCGCTATGGACAATCCCAACCACGACAGCTGCAAATGTGATCAATGGTGCTAGAAATTATTTTATGTACTTGGGTACTATGGTAATATTGGATCAAAATATTGGCTATGGCTCAAAAAAAATTAAGTGAGGGCAGGTCCTCTACCAATCAGAAGGTCGGGGAATTGATCCCTGGCTCTTCCAGTCTGTGTATGAGTTGAAAATACTGAATCCTTAGCTGCAGTGGATTTACTGGTAAACCTGTAGCTGGAACGTGCCTGTCACTGTTGAAATGTTTTTTTGTCCAAGATTTGCTTTCATGTCTGCAAATAACGGTACCTGTAATATATCTGTATATCAATGGTGATGTGAAGAGTTATTAGTTAATAGCTAATGAACTATTACTGTGGATGAGAATGATCCAGAATTATTAACCTTTGAACCATTGATGAGTTTTAATAATGGGAACTCTTTTAAAATATTGTAGACTGCTTCCTTATTCTTACACATTGTATATTTTTTTGAGATGTAGATAAAATATAGTCGTACCTCTCATACTAATGTAAAATAACTGGCGCAAATGATGTATTGTTGTTCTTTGCTCGCAGTGTATTGGTGTGTCTTTAATGTCTTTGATTATAATTACAGTCTAAATAAGAGTCCTGTCTATTTCATACCACATACCACATACACTTGCTTTTCAGTGACATGATATCTCTTAAAGTAATGAAAAATTGTTCAAAGCTGTCTGAATGTTGTGAATTCACTTATTTGTGGTCTCATAGATAATCCAGCTTGAGAATGCCTACAGTAGAGGTCAACAGTGCCCTCTAGCGTGTCTGTTGTATAATGTGAAAACCACGGATTTTTCTTTCTTTTTAAAACTCTTATAGAGTAAAAATGTTTGACTGTAAGTAATAGATGGTGTTATATTTGCTGGATATTGTTTCTTTGGTGTTTTTATTGTAAGGTGCCTGACAAAGTCTCTGAAACACACACTCGTTGTGGCTAAATGATGGGTAATTGTAGGGGTAAATGGCGATTTACTCTCACGATTAAAAGAGAGAAAAAACATGTGCTATAGACTGTCTTTTCATTTTATTCTTAATAATAACTCTCGGTTTTTTGCCAGTCTTTTGTTACAAACGCCTCTCTATGCACTTACAGTGCGCAGGAGGAACCCTTGTGAACACGTAGGAAAACTGACAAGGGATTGCCAAATCATTTTCCTGCTTGGGAATGACGTCCCTCCAGCACATTCCAGTTATATTTAGAGCCTATAAATAGGCTCGTGGAGTGCCCCCTAGCCTTTGTTGACTGCAGGCAGCAGCAGTCAGAGTTGGAGCCCTGTAAATTGTGACCTTTGCAGCTGCATTAATAAATGTCATAGTTAAAGTATTGATATGACCCTTTTGGTCTGATTTAAAAAAAAAAAAAATATATATATATATATTAAAATTCAGGTAACATTTGTACACGTACATAAACAGTGATATAATCAGTGCTTATATAAATATGCTGTCATAAATAAAAGTTGTGTAAAAGAGCAGCAGTGCGCACATAAATGACAAAGTACAGCGTATTGCAGCTCATATTGCGACACATACAGTCGAGCGAGAAATGCTCCAGACCGGTTGAAATCCTGCTATGGTTTATGGGTAAAACTACGCCTGGTATCCGCCCATATACGCGTAAAGGAGGCCAGACGGAGTAGCTAGGCCGGGGACACTGGCTCAAATGGAAAGTTCAATCGATTAATTTGCTCACTTTTTCGCATGTTCTCACTTGCTTCTGAACCGACGACAGACCGACTTAAATGCGGGAGTTTTGGTGAGCAATAGGAAATGCAGAGATCGTGTGAAACGAGAGGAATATCAGCTTGACTCGGTCGCTACTTCGGACGCGGAACTCCACTCAGTAAAAGGTAAAACAAATGGAGGAGATTATTACATGTTGGGCCTTTTTTATTTTAATAAAAAAATGTTTGTCGAAACGTTGTTTTCATTAACATAGTCGGTCACCTCACCGTGCTCGCTATCTAAACACTAAATAACACCGTTATAGTGGAAATATTAATTTTCGGTCTTTTGGTGCTTAACTACGCCCAATTGTTAACCTACGGTCTGGCCCTGCAACGCAGACCTATGAGTTAGCTTATCAATGGCGGCTTCAAAATCTGGCACCCTTCCCCTTTGAATGAATGATACTGAGTATGTAGCTGTACACGGTGCAGCCGGCGCTGCATTGATGAATTACGTTTAAAAAATACGGTAAGTTGGCTCATGTGGGCTCTTAGTGAGTTTACTTTCGGGACTGTTGGCAAGCTCCAGTGCTAATTTGGCTAGCAGCAGCCTGGTGCTCAGAGGTTTTCGCACAGCCTTTTTGGTGACCTTACAGCAGCAAAGCAGTGGATTTAAATCAAGTTCTCGGTTGATTTTTTTAAAAGAATAATGTGTATGTTTCTGCCGGTGGAAGCACCCGAAATTGAAATTCATTGAAACGCTACATTTCGTAGCTGGCTAACTTACAAATTAGCCTAACGATATTTGTTTGCTAATAAATTTCCACCAGTCTTGTTGTCATATTTATGACTTTTCCACTGGATTTAGTGCCTGTTCCTTTTTTATTTTTTTTAAAGCGTTGAGTAGTCAGTAATAACTACTCAGTGAGTTCGGTAATGTCGTCCATAGAAAGGTGGATGCACTGCATGCATTTAATGGGTTCAGCTTAAGGCCAGCTACCACGAGTGGCACACTCCTATCCTAAGGAAATTAGTTTTCCACGGACTTTTCACAAAATCAAAACTTTCCCACAGTTTGAAGCAACAAACTGTTAAAAGAAGAAGTCAACCATTAAAACATGAACTGTATTTACTTATTTGTGTTTTATTCCTGCCTGTTTGTTGTTTGGCAGCTACATGTACATTTACTGTGTCCATTCATTCATTTTCCACGGTCACTGACCAGTATACTACAAATTGACAGCATAGACATAGAGGAATCCACTGTGCTCAGGTAAAGATAAGGGCTGTTCCTTACAGATAACATTCTCATTAGTAATCTGTATAATCCCTGACTGTGCAGACAAAATAAAAAGGGACTTTTCTTTTTTTTTTAAAGTGCTGTGAACAGAAATTAGTTTACCTTTCGTTGGGCAAGTACATAGCATTCTAGACATAGCAATAATATTCAGTGGAACTCCTCCCTGACTGAAGGCTGTGCAGTGCTGTGAGCTGTCTGTACTGTATCTTGTAAACAGACCAGCTACCAGTATTGACGGGTGCTGCTCCACAAAGCAGACAGACATTAGAGACCTTCCCAGTTGCTTGTCAATTTTGGAGCCTTAATGTAATGTCATGGATTTCTGCCGGGGGTTAGCGTCTGTTGTGCAGCTGCCTCTCAGAGAACACCATTGGATTTAGACATTTAATTACATACACACACACACATGATCTCATATTTATATATATTTTTATCTTAATTTTGATATGTCTGACATACTCAGTTTCGAAAGGAAGTAATTTGAGTTGATTATTCAAAGACTACTGGACCTTTTTGGACTGCTGATGACTTAATATGGCAGCTTTTCTTGAATCGTTATGGATTTTTCTATTTGTATCCCTCTATTTGCATATAATCCCATGCAAATCTATTGTTTGTTACAATAGTAGCTTTTTCTGCAAGCCTCTTGGTTATTACTGAAATGGGGTTTTTCTAGATGAAAAGCAAAATAAACTTGGTGTGAAATCAAATTTTCCAGTGATTCAGCAGTGTTATTAAAAGAATAGCTGAGGGCAATTTGAGTTACTCACTGGAAGTGATGTTCATACATTAATATCTTCTCGTTCTGCCAGTCCTGAGTGTGCAGATTTCCAGTAAACAGGTTGTTGGACAGAAATAACAAGGTGTGAATGCAATTAGATTGCAAAGTTTGGAGTGAGAAATACACTGTTCTATTTTAGGCTTTGATCGTGCACCAGATGAACTGATATTTACCATTTGGGTTTCATGTGTTGCATATTTTCTGCACTCACAGGTGAATCATGACAGAATATAAGCTGGTTGTTGTGGGAGCTGGTGGCGTTGGCAAAAGCGCACTCACTATTCAGCTCATCCAGAATCACTTCGTGGATGAATATGATCCCACCATTGAGGTAAAGTAAAATATTGTATGTTTGTGTGTATGTTGACATATGGAAGGGGAGGCACGAGAAGAAAATCCTCTTTAAAAATAAATTTAAAAAAAGAGTTACAACTGGTTATACTGGTTTAAGATTTAAAGAGAGACCAAACTGGTTTTTAAGACTTTCAGTGGACGTCTCCCTTCCTGGGTTCTCAAACAGGTTAACCAGCGGCGAGAAAACCAAGTCTCATCATGATTTCAATCAATTATTGATATGTTGTTACAGGTTAGATCATTGCTATAGATTGAATTCAAAATGACATACTCAAGTAACAAATACTAATTATTTGTGTTTGATGAGACAGTCTAGCCATCAATGATAATGAAAAGCTGGAGTACTTTTGACATAATGGAAATGAGGACCTCATTGTAATAAGTGCCCCTACTAGAACTAGAAGAGCGTACTAACCAGTAGGACTCTTGTGGTATGTGGGATTTTTCTGTTGCTCATGCTCGGCCAACACATTTTGAGCAACTTAAAATATGTTAAAAATGGAAATAAACTGTCATGTTATATTACTTGGACTATTAAACCACTAAATTTCAGGATTCTGATGTTTCTCGGACTTCTTCCCTTTCCAGGACTCTTACAGAAAGCAGGTAGTCATCGACGGAGAGACATGTCTACTGGACATCCTGGACACAGCAGGTCAGGAGGAGTACAGCGCCATGAGGGATCAATACATGAGGACAGGGGAGGGCTTCCTCTGTGTCTTTGCCATCAACAACACCAAGTCCTTTGAAGACATTCACCACTATAGGTGAGCTGTGAGACAAACTGCCTCACATCGTTGGGCCCAGCATGAGAGTAACGGTAACTAAAATGTAAGAAATAACATGGTATACATCCAAGTAGCTGAAGTGGGTAAGAGGTTGCCCAGATAGTCACAGGATTACTGGTTTGAGCTCAGGTTTAACTTTTGTTGTCACAAAGACTATGTATTTTATTGCTCACCACCATGTTTTTCACAGCTAACAACCATTTGTGTTAAATTGGGGACAAAAATCAAGGTAGTTGGAGTAGACTAATAATTCAGTAATATCATTTGTTCAATCTACACTTTGTCTGAATCTGTGTTCATTAATGCTCTTATTCTTCCACAGCTGAACACTACAGCTGAACACTACACTACTTATAGAAAATCATTCTGTATACTACACGTGTTTTTGTTTGTTCATTGTGTTCTGTTTGTACAGCGGTTTCTAACATTTGTATTACATAAGTTCCATTAAACTAAAACTGCAACTCTGTTGTCTGTGACGGTGCAGAGAACAGATTAAGCGGGTGAAGGACTCTGAGGACGTCCCCATGGTGTTGGTGGGGAACAAGTGTGACCTCCCGTCCCGGACAGTGGACACAAAGCAGGCTCAGGACTTAGCACGCAGCTACGGCATTCCCTTTATTGAGACCTCAGCCAAAACCAGACAGGTGAGACTCCAACCACAGACTGGGCGGTGTCCTCAAGACTCGAAACAGTTCATTTCTCCAATCTGTCACTGAACTGTTGTAGCATTGCACTGGAAGTCTGGAGAGCATGATAAATGGTGTGGAGTTGCATGTGGTCTTAGGGATACTGGTCTTTTGTCATTTCCATAAATTTCCCCCTACCTATCAAATTTTGTTATTTCAGAAAAGGTAAGATCATGGTAATTTTGAGAGGTGGTGTTAACACGGCTTGATGATCTTGGCACTTGGAACACAAGAATGTGATTGAATCATGAGGGGTTGTTTTGTCACATTCACCATCTCTGTTGGTCTCTTATGATGATGTCGCTCGAAAATGTCTCAGGTAACATGTTGTGCATCATTAAGTCTTCTTTAGTTAATTTAAATTTAATGGGTGATAATGGAATCATTGCATGCTGCTTTGTCATGGATATGTGAATTAAATCATTGTCAGGCCCACCTGCAAAGGATCGTGCTTATAAATAATCAGCAAATCGGTGTCAAGCAGTCTGCATGAAAGGGCAAAATGTCAGAAATTAATCAGAGGGTTAATGATTCTGCTTACTGGTTGCTGTGACTGGGCGTTTGGAAGATTTGCTGTGATATCAGTGGTGTGTGTTGTGGGCATGGCTTTAGGTAGCAGACGGGCTGATGGAGTGATTTGTAAGCACATATTACTGGTCTCTGACCTGGGGTGAATCATGGTTCCTTTTGGTGCAGGGAAGTTATTCCTACCTCGGTGTACGAATAATTCAATGTCCCCACGGCGCTGCTTCTGTTGGATCTGCAACCATTACATTTATTTGAAGCCACTCATGGTTACTCTTAAATAATTTAATCTTCTCTGGAAACGGACACAGTGCACAATATACAATTTAAAGCGACACCAACCAAACGTTGTTCATATTGCGGTACAGAAGCCATGGTTCTGTGAATTTTGGTGCAGTTTTTTTGCATATCGTCACCCTCTTTAAAATAATAGCCTAAGTAATTTTACATTTTTTTTATTTTTGCCTAAATTGTCACATTTTCAATGTTTACGTTTTTTTTATATTATTCTACGAGGGAGATATTATATATGAAAACCTTTCTAGATAAATTGATGATTTATGTGACTAAAACAAATTACTTAGAACTTTATTGTTCCTTGCAAACAACAACAAAACATTATCAATGACCATAACAGCCACATTTCACTAGAAAACAAATTAAAATTGAATAAAAAACAATTGATCAGTGTCTACCAAATATTGCCAGAGAGGTCTGTTATTGTTTCACTGCTAAAACTCAATGCAACACAACATTCCTCAGAAAATGAAGCTGACAAAATAACCCCCCCTTCCCCGATGATTCATTAGAATAAAATTAATCAGAATCTACATATCATCTTATTATTACCTCATACTCATTTATGCCCAATATTTTCACAGTTGCTGATTTTCCGCAGATTAGACACACGACTCTCCCGCCGTCTATGGACACCTGACAGGAGCTGGCTAATCAACAACAGCTGGTTATTTTGCCAGCTAATGTTATACTTGAATGTCCTAAAATCACACTTTCCCCTGGTAAACAGTTTGATTACATTCTCACTTTGTATGAGTTTGTTCGCTAATTGTCTGAGTTGTCCACAACATTAGATCCTTTTTGAAAAAGTTTGAGTAACACGGGCTAACAGCGGCCAAATCAGCTGCACTTATTAAAGTAGCAGTGGTTACCGGGGAATTCCTGGCAATCCTCAACAACTCACCTCCGTATCACTTTCATCAGCCTGAAGTGACTCGTTTCAGACTCTTTTCACAAAGTTTCACAGCCTCCTCCAGAGTAAATTCATGTGACGCTCAATGAGGTAGACTGTGATGTTACAGCCTACTAGATAAATGCCAGCCAGAGAATTTAAGGTGACTTGGTTGTAAAAACAAGTTACATATTCTAGTTAAATGTTAAACACACATCTGTTTTTTATTCCTGATTTATTGTGCCGGCCAGCCACCAGCCTTCTGGGGAAGTGCAGGGTGGCTGGTGGTGGCCGCAGCTATGGGGTCTAAAGGTTAAAATAGAGGCAGAATTAATTTTGATCTTTTTTTTTTCTCTGTACAATAACCATCTGATTCATCAAGCCGTGGCTTCTGTACTGCGGTTATTGGTTAACCACAGTGAACCGTTACACCTCTACTGCTCATCTGGGGAAAAACAAATCCAGATTAAGGATTGCTGCTTGTACCGCTGGAAGTGATCCTAATTGCATTGCAGATACACAACTGCATGTAGTAAAAATGAGACTTCAACTTGAACGATCTAAAATTGGCTGGATTGGTGGAAGCGGTGCAGCGCTGCCAAAGTCTCATATTAGCTAAATGTAAATCTGGTACGGCTTGGGCTTTTTTTTTTTTTCTTTTTTAAATGGAAATTTATTCAAATGGTGACATTTTTATTATGACATAACAACTACTGGACTCAATCCAACAATGCATTCACTGACTGCACCTCTTCAAACTTGGCCTTCATTTTTGACATCAGGGTCACTACTGTAAAGTTTTGCAGTTGCATCTTGCATAATGTTATCATGTTCATTAATCTGTCTACAGAGAGACATAAAAACACTAGCTAATGCAATGAAAACTACCTTTTGGTAGTTCCCACTACAGTAAATGTCTCCAGGACCATATTTGCCATCATGAAACACAAACACATTCGTGTCTTTATCAGGTGAAAGGAATCAAAATTCTTAACCACTCTTGTGCCACCCTCCACCTTTCCACTGTCTATTTACGGTTGTGGTCAGAGCTTTACGTACACCGTTATGGGCTTTTTCGGCTTTTAATTATTGTTCAGCATACATGGTAAATGAACCGGTACTTTCTACTCAATTTGAACACACACAGTGCTTTCTTATTACTTACTACAAGCTTCATTCATCCATTCACCCAAGTGCAACAAAGAACTTCTAATCTAACATTCACACACTCACACTGATGGATGCATTTTAGGCAACTTGGAGTTCAGCGTCTTGCCCAAGGATACTATCTGAAGGATAAGACCCACTGAGTGAACTACCTGCTCTACCTCCCAAGTCACAGTGGTCCCTAGTCATTAACATCATCTTTAATGGCTTAAAAAAGAATTGACAGGGCAATTTCCAAATTCTTCTACTTTTACCTCAAATCAACCAGTACAGTTTGTGGACTGTGCTTAAAAGCCAGGTTCATGCCTGGAAAACAACCATTTTAACCAATGACATTTAAGTGAACTGTACTAATTCTGGCAAGAAGAGTGGTCAAATATCCAGGCACAATTATGGTGGCGGCTACCAAAGGTGTCTGGTTGAATTAGCCAAATATTAGCAGGCTCCATGTATATATTTGACCATTTTATCAATTAAAATCCTAAATAACTTCGTTAGAATGGAATGCCTTTGTCATTTACAGATGTTCAATGAGAATGGAAATTTGTGCCCTTCTTGTTTAAAGTCATTAAAGATAAACAATCATTCTGTTCTGAAAAAAAGTTCAAATAAATCATTAAAAGCCCAAAATTCATCATTGAATTCATGCTCACGAGTGTGTGTAAACATCTGACCACAACTGTGTATACTCAGTGCGTTACACCTGTTTTGAAAGGACACAGTGAGTTACACTGTCAGTTTCAATGTGGATAGAAGACTGAAGTGCATTTATCTACATTATGGCTAAACTGTAATCAGATCAGGGAACATACTGAATCTAAAAGTTATTTAATTTTTTAAATGACTGATTCAATATTTTTTCCCCCCTTCTTGAAAGCTCTTAATATTCACATTCCCCCTTTTAAAAAATGGAGGAGGGGGAAAACATTTGTATTGTTTTTCAGCCTCTTGGCTGTATTCCTTCATACCCCAACATTTTGAAATCAAATGTTATGTAGATCATTAGGCAGGGCAGACATTGCAAGTAGAGCTGCACCACCAGTCTGCTTTGCTGTTTCGTATTTGTAGACTGTATCAAATGCACACCCAAACAGTATGTCCTCCCCCCTGCTCTGTATTCCTCAGCATTGAGGAAAGTTGTGTTTCATACTGCAGAGAGTGGAAGATGCCTTTTACACTCTGGTACGGGAGATCAGGCTGTACCGGGTCAATAAGCTCAGCAAGGAAGAAAAGACTCCGCGCTGTGTCAAGCTTAAAAAGTGTGTTGTGATGTGAAGGGGTAAGTGTATGCAGCCGCACACACACACACACACACACACACACACACACACACACACACACACACACACACACACACACACGCACGCACGCACACACACACACACACACACACACACACACGCACACACTCACACACACACACACACACACACACACACTTCACCTTACTTTATACTTAATGCTCCCTCTCCAGAGGTGGAACCGGATATTATAGGTGTGTTTTATGTGTGCGCACCATGCAAT
>VOQJ01023366.1:2529-30928 GCA_015052665.1 Apistogramma diplotaenia | reverse complement strand
CAGCCAACAGAACATGTGAGATCCATCCATTCTTCCACCTATCGGCGGCCGGGTTGTGGGGGCAGCAGCCTGAGCTGAGAAGCCCAGACCTCCCTCTCCTCAGCCACCTGGCATTCCCAGGTCAGCCAAGAAATATAATCTCTCCAGCGTGTCCTGGGTCTGCCCCAGGGCCGCCTCCCGGTAGGACATGCCCGGAACACTTCACCCAAAACCACCTCAACAGGCTCCTTTCGATATGGAGGAGCAGCGGCTCTACTTTGAGCCCCTCCCAAATGGCTGCACTCCGCACTCTATCTCTAAGGGAGAGGCCCGCCACCCTTCGGAGGAAGCTCGTTTCATCCTCTTGTATTCACGACTTCTGAGATGATCCGTCCATATACAAGGTTAGTCATTAATATGTTGCTGCATGGTTTGGACCAGGCTCAGGGAGTTCTACCAGGACAAGCACAGACACTGTCAGAGGCCATCAGAAGATCATTTGTAACTTTCACTGCTACTGTTTCTGTACTGTGATGAATTCTGACTGAGCTCTACTAAAAAGCTGAAGACACAGTTGCCAAGTGTTTCTCAAAGGGGATCATCTGGTCATTGAGGTTATCTGATATTGTAAAGACCACTGCTGTTGACAACTGGTGCCATATGAAAAAAAAACTACGTTATACAGCTCAGATTTAACCTGAAAATAAACACTGGTGTTGGTATTTTTCTGGGTTTTCACATCTGTACTAAAATAAATCATTTAGAGGCCAGACTATTCAAATTTCATTTCCATAGCAGCTTTCATGCAGATTAGTATTAAGTGCATTGCATCGCACATGACAAGGTGACAAAACAAGCAAATGTAATAGAAAAAATAAAACAAGATTAAACGCAGAATTAAAAGCCTGGTCCCTGCATCAGTTTGCAGAATTACTTGCAAGCTGACGCAGAATCTGTAAATGAGTTGCACCACCATGCTTGTACCTCATCAGCTTGTTAGATGCATCTCTGCCATCATCATATTGCAACCTTATGTTGCAGGAAGTGTGCCAAAAATAAGGCTTCCACAAGGCCAAAGGACCCTGATATCTGCCAGCAGCCTCTCAGCTTCTCATTTACCACCGCTGAGCTATCAGTAGATAAATCAGTCCACTGGCATGGACGAACACGTAATTTCCTCCAACCTCTCTATAGTCTTAGTTTTGGCACACACTCCTATGCCAAACAGCTTCAGGCTCTGGCCGCATGAAAAAGTTGAATGTCAGACATTTTTTCTGTTCTCAAACGTTCTATCAGGGGGTAACAGCCATCTTCTAATACTTCACTACTCTGAACCTGCTGGATGTGATACATCGCAGTAAGTAATCCTTCTCTCAGGCTCACATGAATGAAGTTAAGCTTGCTATCAGATGCAGCAGAATGTTTTACATTTTTATTAAAGTGATTTTTCATTTCCCTGCTGCTTTTAGTTTTCTGTTCTCCAAAACTGGTTTATCAGAATGTGTGACTGCATCTCTCCACCACCTGCTGATACATGCAGTGACGTGAAAAAGTATTTACCCCCTTTCCGATTTCTTAGGTTTCAGATGATTAAACTGATTTTAATATTAGACAAAGATAACCCGAGTAACCAGAAAATGCAGTTTTTAAATGTTGATTTAATTTATTAAGAGGAAAAAGCTATCCAAACCTACCTGACCCTGTGTGGAAAATGGTTCATTTATATAAACAGAACGATCTAATGCACTGAACCTTCTGTGTCTTGAATTTGCTGTTTCCAACTTCAGAAGCGTCGTCTTTTTATACACATCTATCAACAGTCCGCCTTCTGAGTCATTACAGTGAATTGTCAGTAACTGAATGAACCCTTACAGCCTCATGTAATGATTTTCTTACAAACAGGTTTATTGTCTTGAGACTTTAAATAACTGTGTAACTTTTCTGTGTAATTATGCCATCCTTTTATTACATCTCAGCACTAAATCAGCATCTGGCCCTCTATGACTGGAGTTAACATAAAGCATGTTCCTGAAAAACAAATCCGTCAAAACCTTTCAGTATACGGACATGCAAGTTTTTTTGAGAGGGAATGCGGCTTTTGCTCTAGATCACCTGAGTAATATAAAGCATACAAGTACACAATGCAATGAAAGAGTGAAACATTTGGAACTAACGAGACGGGGGAATCCCATCTGAAGCCAAAGGTCAGGATCCTGGTGTTGAGGTTGAGCATACAAGTTGTGCCCTTTCAGGGTCCAAGTCTCGACTGCATTGTCTTTTCAGCGTGCTGCTCCTTATGAACAGCCATGTCTCCATCCATCATCCATTTCAGCTTCCTGTCTGGGTCTGGCTAGTGGAGAGCAAGGTAGAAGAAGTCTCCCTGGCTACTACCACCAACTCTCCCAGGAAATACTGTGGTCCATAGCAGACCAGCATACCCAACAATGATACCCTAAGCTTTCTTTAAGGCCAAAAACATGTGGAGACTGGATGGTCCAACTCACATGATCTCTCCAGAGGTCTTGCAAAGGTGAAGTTCTGGTGTGGTGAAGTTTGATAGCCAGGATGGAATCTACATTGCTCCTCCACGATCCAGGGTTCGGCAGTTGGCTAGATCCTCCTTCCCAGCACCCTGGATTAAACTGGTGTACCTCTATAAATGGAGCACACTCTCCTGTACCTCTTTTGAAAAGGTGACTTTTGGTCTTTGTCTTTTCTAGATTTTAGTCTTCTGTACCTTTTTAAAGCTTGTCAGCACTCCAATGGTACCAAAGGATGTCGGTAACTTTCTGCTGAACACTTATTGCTGTACTGCTAGAATGCTTTGACACATTAATTCCACACAGTTTAGTATGTCTTTATTCTGAAAGTACAAACAAAACTTGTGTAAAGATGTCCTTGTTCATAATAGGTTTTGACAGGTTTGTGGATAAAGGTGGGGTGGGGGGGGCTGTTTGTCCTTCCTGTTCGGAACTTCGTGTCTTCCTGATGTGATTTCAAGGGATAAAATGTGTTTAGTATTGATCCTCAGAGCATTATTCCCTCCACTCAGCCCGAGGTGAAGAGTATCAGAGCAGCCGGTTAACCAGTCACATCAAAGTCAGTCAGCCCTTCAGTCAGTCAGTGCATTACTCACTCTTTTTGCTGCATTCATGTAATGTGGCAGCCACTGTAAAGGAAAAGACATTACTCGTTTAACATTGTCAAAAATATGTGTTTAAAAATGCAGAAGTAGGAGAAAATGTGTCTGCTATTTAAACCAGTTTTAACCAGATTCAGTAGATTTCCTGTCAATGAAAAGTGTTTCTAAACCTCGCGCAACACTTCAGCCTTACTGTCAGTTCAAGGACTCATTGCTTTCTAACCTTTAGATGTAGCACATCCTGGAAGTGTATCAGTAAAATGACATCAAAGTTGAGTTTGAGGCAGGATTCGTATGTGTACATTTCAGGTGTCAGTGCTCTCACCTCTCATTCACTTTCACTGGAGCCAAACAAATCCTGTTAATTTGAATACTCCAGCACTGCAGCTAGACAATCAGATCACTGCTTAGAAATATCTCTAAACCTGGAAAGTGAGGTCGTCGCTTGTGCACCCCGTCATTTGACATCAAAATGAAGGAGAAGCTGATCTGTGCAGAAAACAAATGTAACAGCAGTTTGACAAATGCTGACTGTTAATCTGACCTTTGTTAGCATGTGTTGTCAGTAACTGCTGGCACAGATTACAGAAGTTAATATCTTGCTGTCGCCCTAGTGGCTCCAATCAAACATAATCCCCCCAAATGTCAGGCTTGGCTACTGTCACCCTAACTATAAGCTTGATCGAAAGGAAAGTTTTAAGCTTAATCTTAAAAATAAAGAGGGTGTCTTTTTCCTGAATCCAAATTGGGAGCTGGGTCCACAGAAGAGGGGCCTGAAAGCTGAAGGCTCTGCCTCCCATTCTACTTTTAATACCCTAGGAACCACAAGTAAGCCAGCAGTCTGAGTGGTGCTGTAATGGTGTGATACAGTACTGTGAGCTCGTTAAGATAAAGTGGGGGCTGATTATTTAAGGGTTTGTATGTGAGAAGGCTTTTAAAGTCTATTCTGGATTTAACAGGAAGCCAATGAAGAGAAGCCAATGTGGGAGAAATATGCTCTCTCTTTCTAGTCCCTATCAGCACTCTAGCTGCAGTATTTTGGATAAGCTTAAGACTTTTGAGGGAGCTTTTAGGACAGCTTATTAAAAATCAAGGTTATAATAGCTTTGGGTTTTACATCATAGTTTAGTTTTATTCTTTTACTTTTTTCTCTAATTGAGTTTGTTTTTATTGTTTTTATTAGTTTTATTTTTTGTTTAATGCTTAGTTTTAGAGTAATTCAAGAGTAAATATTGTGTAATAAGAACTCTACAAAAGATACCATTTAAAAAATTGTATTCAACAACCAACTGCTCACAAGATGGCAGCATTACAAGCTAAATGTGTGTAATATTAAGGACACACATGAACATCAATAGCAAGAACCATAAAGAAAAACTAACTCCAAAACCCAACAAATTAACAACACCTACAGTACATGTGGTGTGTAACATCAAAACAAAACAAAAACACAACAAATGTTTAATAAAAGAAACTGAACTCTTTGAAGGAATCAAAGCTCAAATCGAGCTGCATTCTGATGTTATGCACCACGTGATGCTGGTTCTTTGTCGGAGCTACTCACAGAGCTAGCTTGGTTAGATGCTCACTAATTAGACTTAAGTGCTGGGTCTTTGTGGGCTGATGTACACAACCTACACATTTATGTGCGAGCTGGATTATGAGTGTTAATTACATTGTGGTCGCCTGCCGGTATTTTATATGCAGGTGCCAGGTGCAGTTTAACTAATTGATGTCTGTACTCTGGCTTCATTGATAGATAAAGCTGAGTATCATCTGCATAACAAGGAACATGCATGCAATGCTTTCTAAATATACTGCCTCAAAACGACTCCATATGAGCAAGCACTTGGCAACAGTGGGAAGTAAAAACTCCCTTTAAACAAGAAGAAACCTCCAGCAGAACCAGGCTAAGGAGGGGCAGTCATCTGCCGCGACCGGTTGGGGCTGAGTAGAGAGAGAGAGACAGGACAAAAGGCACACAGACACTTATGTGCTGTGATTCAGTTCACCTGTCTCTTCGTCCATTATCAGAGCATCAATTCAATTTTCCCCAGTGTTCTGTGTACTAAGTTCTCAGTACATTTGTTTCATCAGTCAAAATAAAACCACTTGCCTTTTGTTATCTCTGCCTGTCTGAGCTTCTGCATTGGGTCCTTATCTCTACTACACATATGACATCAGACTGTACGATTTCCGGTATATATTAGCTAACATTCTCAAACTTTATATTGCTTTATGACTGACATTGCAGAATCAGTTCACTGATTCAACTTCCTTTAATTGCATCCTCTTTTCCCACATTCCCATGCATCTCAGTCTCAGATTTTTCCTCTGAACAGTCATCTGAAGCAGCATCTGCTTCTGATGGAGCTGGATCAGATGTCAGCCTGCTTTTAGAGCGCAGTGGAGAGTTTGGTTGGATTAGAGTATGTATGTGAATTTTCTATTTATGCACTGTCCAAATACTAATAAGGACAGTGTTGTTGTATATTTTTCTATTTATTTGTGTTTAATCGACATATGTATTAAAAATGTGTTTGTATTTATTCTGCCCTTGAATCAGTCACATTGGTGTGTAGATGTACTCCACTGCGCAGATATTGAATAATTATTTGCACCTGCATTTATTTATAGTGTTTATGTGGATTAATTATTGAATCATTTAAGTTATGATCCAGAATTTTTGTTTGTTTTTGTAGAAAGACCATTTCAGCTAATTTTGTTTCCAAGAAAATCAAATATTGTGTTCAGGCAGACCGTGTAGTCAAGTTGGGCCATAATCCATAAGATTGACTGATCTCAAGTCCAGCATACATTAGTTGAATGTGTAACCGTGCAACTACTTAAGCTGCTGTAGCCTGTCAACAGTTGCACATACCTCTACAAGCTGCTTTGAAAGCCACCCATGTCCCCAGGTCCTCCCTTTATTGTTGTTTGATGCCTGTTCTGTTCTGATTGAATGTCTTTTCCCTACTTTATGCACAAACACTATATTGCCAAAAGTATTCACTCATCTGCTTTCACATGCATATGAACTTGACTGACTTACCTTTCTTAATCCGTAGGCTTTTAAATGATGTTGGCCCACTCTTTGCAGCTATAACAGCTTCAACTCTTCCAAGAAGGCTTTCCACAAGGTTTAGTATGTTTCTGGGAATTTTTGACCGTCCTTCCAGAAGCACATTTTTTATGGCAGTTGCTACTCTAATTCATCCCAAAGGTGTTCTGTAGGGTTGAGGTCAAAACTCTGTGCAGGTCAGTCAAGTTCTTCCACACCAAATATACATGTCTTTATGGACTTGTCTTTGTGCACTGGTGTGCAGTCGTGCTGGAACAGGAAGGAATCATCTCCAAACTGTTCCCATAAAGTTGGGAGTGTGAAATGGTAAACAGTTCATTTTCCTGGAACTAAGTGGTCAAGCCCAACTCCTGAAAAACAACTCCATAACATAATCCTCCATCCACCAAACGTTGCACTTGGCTGTTCTCCTGCCAAATGACTCGTCCATCGGCTTACTAGACGGAGGAGTGTAATTCGTAACTCCAGAGAACACGCCGCCACTGCTCTAGAGTCCAATGACTTTACATTACTGTATCCAATGCTTTGTATTGTGTTTGGTGATGCTTGAATGCAGATGCCTGGCCATGGAACCCCATTCCACGTGGCCTGCCTCTTTGTGGCTGAGTTGAAGAGCAGAGGAATGTAGATCTCATCACCTTCACACTCGGTTCTCTCTTCACCATAACAGGCCAGGACAAAGTCCACATAACGAGACACTTGCCAATTTATCTGTCAGTCTTCTGCTTCATTTCCCCAACAAGACCCCAAGATACTTAAACTCCACTTGAGCAGATGTTTTCAGAGGTCTGCTGCTGTTTTAAATATTTCTCTCAAGTCTTAGAACCATTTGCTGAACAGGCTTCGCCTTTTGCCAGACCACTGTTGTAGATAAATGTTTTTAATGACTTACCTGTTTAAATAAAGGTTACACTTACAGCTTATGATCTCATCAACATGTGATCTTCTGATGTGAGCCTGACCCTGAGGTGTGAGGGGAGGATGTGTTCAGTATTGATCCTGAAAGCATTTCCTGTCTCAGTCTGTCCCCTGTGTGCAGATGTGAGCCAGGACTGTCAATCAGCCCATCAGCCAATCTCCCGAGAGGAGCTGTGAGGCAGGGAGGAGGCTCATTTGGACTTTTGTTTGACAGGTTACCTTGGCTCTGTCTGAGATGTTGTTTTTGAGCCTGCTGAGAGCTTCCACATATCTGCACTGCTGCTTTCACCAGTATCCAAGGCTTTCTTCTCAGTTTTAACTGACTACTTTGGCTTTGAAGTAACATTAATTTTACATGCCAGACTTTCAGATAGTTTGTCTTGGTTTTTGCAGGCACTGGAGGAATGAGGTCAATATTGTAAATGGTATAGTTAAACCTATGTTTTTGTAACTGCTGTACAAAACCGGCTGGACTTTCATAGCATTCACTGAAGTAAAGAAAAACTTAGCCACAAAACATCAGAAACTGAAAAGAGGTATTTCTAAAAGCATTGGGCATTCATGCTTGACATAAAGGGTTACCTGCATTTCTAAAGGGCAGATTTATGACTGCATATTAACCTCATTACATCCAGCAGATCACATTTAGGGTTAGGGATGGGTTAGGTTGCATTTCAATCAAATAATATTTCCCCCCCCCCCCCACACACACACACACACACACACATTACCAGTTTAGACTCCCCAGTTAACTTAACACCATACACGTCCTTGGACTTTGGGAGGAAGTGCAATGCACTTGAATTATTTTGCTCATCAATAAATGATGCAGTATAAAGCCTTTATTGTGAATTCCTTTATTTATTTTTATGCTTTAATTCAGGCGGGACCATATTTAGAGTTAAGTCTCAAGAAATAATATAAGTTAGGAGTCTTCGGCCCAGTGGCATCTCAAAATCTGGCCCAGAAGAAAAAGTAATTGAATAGACCTGATGTAGAAGCTCTGTCATATGAAGTTGCTGTACTGAATTTATTTTTATATAAATTTTCCACTGGTGGGTCGGGGTTAGGCTCTTCTTAATCAGAATATTATTAATAAGTGAACTGTTACTGTATGATCATGATGCTGTGCACTTTATTATGTGTGATTATGTGTTAAAATTGAACCAGTTCTTGGTGCTTTAGCACTTACATTACCCAACATACATCACTAACATTACATAATGTTACATTATCAAACATTCATACACTCACATTCCAATGGATGCACCAAAGGCAACTCAGGGGTTCCGATTTTGCCCATAGGTACTTAAACTTGCAGGTGAGAGGAAGGTAGATAACCCAGTCTATCTCCGAGCCTCGGCTGCCCCATTTACACCTCATCCCTCTGGGCCGGAGTGTGGCTGCTTTGACCCAAAGGTGCAGATACATCTGCCACACCTCATCTCCTCTAATTGGACTCATTGAACTGGACCTCTCAACCTTGCTTGTGTTGCTGGGGTGTTGAGAGGTACAGACCATCCAAGAAATCTGTGCTTCAGTTTTTGTGAATTCTAGAATTTACATTAATTAGCAGAAATGCTGCTAACTAAGCTTGCTAGAAATCATGTGTTTATGTGGTATATTACTAAATTTAAAGTCTAACCAGGGTGAAGGTTTGCAGGGCTTCTAGCTGTGGTTAGATCTCTTATGTATGTTGTATTGCATCTGTTGCACCCTCTTTGAATACTGCAGTGTTCATGTGTACTGTCCTTGACATGTAGTAAATAAAATAGAAATAACACAAAAAGCAAGCAAATCAAGTGCGGGTTGAGTATTTATTGTCAAAGTGTGTCCAACTACTATGTTATGGAGGATTCACACGCATGCATTTCAGGCTTCTGTGCACTCGCTTCCCATTCATTTTGCCTTGTGATGATTGTCACAGCAACAGTAACCAATCTCACCAGCAAAGATACCCTGTGACATCAGGAACTCACACTGAAGGAACTCATCCTCCCTTACTGTTTCCTCTTTATATGTATTCCTGCATTAACCTTCGCCTCCACTTTTAAATTATCATTCTGAAACTCCTAATCAGATCAGGAGTTTTAATCATTGCCGAGTGTGTTTTTAATGTTTCATTTGACCCATGTTGGAAAGTTAGGGCCACACATCAGTGTCTTTGATCACCAGAGGCTCTCTGAGGTTTCCATAGTTTTCTCCACACTGAAACACATACAACAGATTCTCAAGGTACCAAATCGCTCCCCTTCAGCTGGACGCTGCGTGCTCGGATATCTGATCAACCGAGGCCGTGATTGGTTGTTACACTTAGCTTCAGGTACCTTTGATCTGTGGCTTTGAGGTCATGTGATGAAAGAGATTTATATTGGTCCGGAGCGCTACTGGGATCAAACGGTGAGCTGAGCTGAGCCGAGCTCAGGTACAGCCTCCTCTGGGTCAAATTTATCTCTAATCGATATCTTGGGAGCCGGCGGGCTCATTTTAGAGAAGCTACAGGTGTTCCTCTTCAGACGCTTTATCTTTACATGAAGGTGAGGCCTGCACAAAAGCCTACAAGTATGTTCTCCTGAATTTCAACTCACTGGGGTCTTACATTCATTCAGATGCAAGCAGGTAACTGATATCATTTTTAGTACAACCTGGCCTCTTTGAATGTGTGTGCTGTCTTAATGCCCCATGATGATTTTTAAAACAGGCAAAAGGGTAGTTTAGCCTTGTTGTAGCCCAAGGCCCCTGGTAAGAAGTGAAGCAATCAATTGAAAGAAGCAAGGTGCACATAAAAGATCATCCCTAGAGGGAAATTAATAATGGACCATCTGACAGATTGTAAGAACCAACATCATTTTATACCCACAGCCCCCTCTTTTTACAATCACTATGGTCCACAGTCAATCCACATGGTGCTTATAATAACTGAAAAGCTGTTTTGATACAATATAAAAAGACAAAATATTGAATTCACCACATTATTAAAGTAATTCAGCTAAAATAGATCTAATAAAGAGACAATGGAGCTAATGGTTTTGGAGTTTTATGTCACATTTTAGTATTTTAGTTCAAGAAACAAAATGTCTTAATTTAACAAGCTCTGATAAACCCACTGTGCATTACCTGCTTAGCACATATACTATATATAAAGAATGGAAGAAGCCACTGTGACATCACCCACGGGTTTCGGACTCCATCTTTTGATGACTCCACAGTAGCATTTTGACTGCAACCATACGTACACGTTTCTTAAGTGACTGTTTTTAGAGAAGAAGGTGGTGAATCAAGTTACCAGCTTATGTTAGCTAGCTTGGTTAGCAGGCTGGATCCATAAACTGTACAGGTGCAACACAGAGACCGAAGCATGAACTTGAATGATGTGTGATTCACAGCAAACTAAGGCTGTAACCATGCCTCGAGTAACAAAGGTTCATCATGAATCTAAAGCCCTTATTCACCCTTCTACGTTCAGGTCAGGTTCATTTATGTAGCGCCAAATCACAACAGTCACTTCAAGGTGCTTTATATTCCAAGGTAAAAGCCCTGAAACAACAAAGAAAACCCAACAATCAAAATGACCCCCTGTGAGCAAGCACTTGGCGACAGTGGGAAGGAAAAACTCACGTTAAACAGGAAGAAACCTCCAACACAACCATCTGATTTGCAAAGCTGCTATAAAAACAAAGCTAAAATTGTCATTTTATTACTATATTTCAGGTAACCCCACTCCATGACATCAAACAAAACCAAAACTTTATACTTTTTTTTTAAACTTTGTGTCCTAATACATGTTTTTGACATGCATGATGTCTTAATAAAAATGAGGCAAAAATGTATGTAAGAGGGGTTTCTCATAATTATGATGATTGCTGTTGTTTGAGCAGGATCCATGACTGTAATATAGAAAACACACTCAAACATGGCACACAGTAATCTCGTGCTAATGAAGGCTCTGAAAGTTTATGTTTTTCAGACATTTTGCATATATTCTTGTATATTCTTCCCCGCTGTGCTGAGAGAAGTCACCAACACTCAACACATCTACTCGTGCAGGAAATGAGAATCTCTAACATGTCTGAAACTGGGCGCCTGAAAATGAACCAAATGAAGAAGCAGAGGAGAAACATAATGAGGTGTTCAGAATGAAGTATCTTCCTGATTGAATGTAGCCCTATTTTTGTTCTGCATAGGTTTTGAATTACACCTGGATGATGGCTGTGACACTGCAGATGAAGGGTCACTGAAGCAAATCTTTGCCCAGCTGGAGCAATCAAACCCAGGAAAATCACCTCCACCAACAGGAAGTCCTGATCAGCTGCAGCTGGATCATACTGCATGAATGTGAGGCGGTGCCCTGCGGGAGGAGGAAGAGGAGGGGAAGTGCAAATCTCCAGGTAATAAAAACAAAACATTGAAGGTGTTTTGCATTATGCAGTGTCAGGCCTCAGTTTGTCTGCAGAGGCACATCACGCATCACGAGTTTAAGGTCAGATTCACAGCATGGCATTATTATTCTCTGTCCCACTCTGTTTCCACTTCATTTTAAATGTTCTGCATAGTTATTTTTCTCTCCCCGACTGAACAAAAACATTTTTTTTAAAAAGGAAAACTGTGATCACGGGCATCATGGTGAAATTTTTAGTAATAATGTGGCTCACAATGATTTTTGTTAGCAAAAATAGATTAAAAATTGCAAACATGTTACTGTATGAAGCAGCAACAAATTAAATATCTTATATATCTTTGTACATCTTTTACATACTTTTAACTATGGGTAACGTTAGGCCTCAACTGATGGTGTTGATTTACATATTTTACATGTTTGTTGTGACTTTTGAGCCAAATCTGTCCCATCCAACATTCACCAGTATCTTATAGCCAAACGTTGCCCAGATTAGACACAAATGTTTACATAAAGAAAGGCAAAAAGGACTCTAGAGGTTAGAGCACATATATGAGCACTAATAGCTTCAGCAGTGTGTCCTCCTGGTTTGATTCTTGGCTCAGCTGACTGACTGCATGTCATTCTTCGTCTCTGATTTTCCACATCTCCTGTTATATGAGCTCTAAGGAACCCGTCTTTTAAAGTCACTGTTTCAGTTTCCACATCTCCACTTTCACCACAAAACCTTGAAGGGTGCTGCTCCCCACAAATATTAACCCCCAGATCCTAAGAATAAGCCACGAGCTCACGCTCCCGTGGCTTTGCAACTCAAAAAGTCAAAGTTAAATAAAGATCTGCTCAAACAGCTGAATTTGGGGACCCCTGACCAGCAGAGGACAGCACTGTGCCAGGTTGTACTTAAGAAGGTGAGGTCAGAGGGCAACAACAAGAGAAGTTAGCAGAAAGATGAGGAAATCCAACAAAAGCATGTAACTGACAGGAAAAGTTCAAAATGAAGCAGAAGATGTGTGCTGTAGTTGCTCTTCGAGCGCCTGTGGAGAGTTTACTGATGCTGTGTGCTGCAGCTAGAGGCCCGAACGCTGCTCTGAGGAAGACAGCTCATCAAGATGAGTGACAAGCTTGTGGGCAGGAACAGCAGCAGCAGCTGAGGAAAAAGAGGACCAGACTCAACAATGCAGTCTGTGCCCAGAGGCAAAAACTGGAGGGGAGGAGAGGTGAGCAAAGGAAACGGGCTTTCAGTCCTCTTGACAATCAAAGATATTGTGGGCTGAGAGCAGCGGGGGGAAGCTCAACAAGAGGGGAGAGTTAATGATACTTGGGACGCTTGAGTGTGTGGATCTTGCAGTGAGTTTTAGCTTCTGTGTCTAGCTGAGGGATTTTTGTTAGACTGGAACTACTGATGCTTTAAAGTAGTGAATCCTGAGCTTACTGTGGCTTCCAGTCCTAATGTGTGGAAAGTATCTCCACCATAAAAGTGCAAACTTTACAGAGCCTCCTGAGGGTCAACAGAATCTGTTTTCTGGAACTATTTTACATCTGATATGATTTGATGGAGGGGCACAAAGGGGATAGTGGAAGTGGGGTTCCCACCCAGGAAATTTCAAGCATCACGCACTAGATTTCTAGCTTTCTGGTGAATTGATTTGTATATTTTCTGAATCGGGTTATAATAGAAATGTTTTTGTCTAAAGGAAAATATGAATGAAGCCCTTTAAATAATTTTTTTACATTTCACTCAACCCTCTTAACTGGAGGAGAAAGTTAAAAGGGCCTATTTGTACCATATTTTTAATGGCAATGCACGGCCGGAAGTAGGGGGCGTGGCTGGAAGCGGGCCGCAAGTTTGACATGCCTGCTTTATATTTTGCTTCCAAGGTGGCAGACAGTCTTGTTGTTTTTAATGTGATCTTGACCAATAGCCCAAGTAATAATGATCCAGGTAATGAAGGTCTTCTTTGGACATTGGAGGCTCTGTTGTGGTTTGGGGCTGCTTTTCAGCCAGTGGTGTGAGGGATGTGAAAATGATGGAATCATAAACACAGAAATACGGTCAGATTTTGATCTGCCATGAAGAATATGGTCACATCCAACATTGACTTTCAAGCTTATTAGAAATATACAAACTCTGTTTCCATGTTTCAATAAATAGCTGCACCTGTTTCCATTGCTAGTAGAATATAAAGTATTGAAAGGTGGCTCAACATCCACACCTGCAGCTAATGTAGCAGCTAGCCTGATGAGCATGTCTTTGGACCGCTGTGTTCCGGTGGGACAGCTTTGCTCCCAGCATTCACTCAGTAAAGCTAAGCTGTTGTATATGATATTGATGAGAGTAAATACACAGACTAACCTGAAATGATCGCCACATTAGCGTCAGAACAAGCTGAAAGAGCAGATTTAATTCATGATGAATGGGCTGCTTTAAAAGGAGAAATTATCTGCTTTAACGCCTTCAACCTTTGTGTGTTTTGTCACATTTAAAGGTGTCACTTTAATTTTGCACGTTATCTCGGAGCAGAGCAGAATCCTGCGGCCCGTCGTGGCAACACCGAGCCGAACTCCCACCTGCTCTCTCGCTGTGGTGAGTCACTCTTGATGAGTGTATTAGCAGGACGCATGCAAATGCAAACCGATGTGCTCTGTCACTAGTAAGGCTGTGCCTCTCTCCTCCGCCTGCTTGGCATTTTCCTCCGATCGCGGTGAGGGGAGTTCAGATTTGTAGTGGCACAGCGTGCAGTTGAGTGCTATTTAATTACCTGCTTTTGGAAAACTGCTGGGAATGCAACTAATTTAGGTCTTGTTTGAAGGGTAAACAAATGTGCCAGAAGATGTCTCCCATCACCCTCCCAGCAGAGGAAGAGTAGGGAGGGCGGGGGAGGCAGAAACTGCTTCCTATCACAAATATTATAATAGCTGTCTGAGAAGCTCTTGGACAGGATTGCAGGCGTGCGGTAATGGTGACATTGAATGTTTTTTACTCTGTATAATGCCGCAGTGAATTGATCAAGCTTTGGGTTGCGCTGATATTCAGCGGCTTTGTTCTCAAACACTTGAGGGTAAAAGCTGTGGAAACAAAAGTAGGGGAATAATGAGGGAAAAAGCTCTGCTTTGATATCCGAGCGCAGCGCTTCAAACCTGCAGGTGTTGGAGCGAGCTGAAGTGCTGACTTTCATGCTGACAGACACTTTAGGCCGAGACTTCAGGTGCTGGATGGCTAATGAAGGAGCTCGAGGAAATCCTCATTTTTCGAATGTGGAAATTTGATCCTCTCAGACTAAATTAGAAGGCGACAAAACTTCAGAGGAAGTCTTTGTCGCGGTCAAGTTCAAGTCAAGTTCAGCATTTTATAACTTTGGAAACTTGGAAACAAACACTGTTGTACTCACAATCACTGTAATTATGTAAATGCAGAAAATAGACTTCAGAAAAAAGGCATCCAGCACAATAAAACACAAAGGATGCTCAGAGCTGGACAATCTGCTGATTAGTTCTATATTTTAGGGGACAGTGGGAACATGATTTATGTAGGGGGTGCAGTGGGGATGACGTGATAACAGAGTTCATGAAAGAATAATAACCTAAGAAGGCACGCCCAAAGTAAAGGCTACAAACACACGCACAGCAACAGGGCAGTGGATTAAAGGAAAGCCAGATTAAAACATTTTAAATCTGATGATAAAACAACCACCGCTGACACAATAGTTACTACTATCAGTGCTGACAAATGTAACAAAGCACCTGCAAGAACATGTTCCTGACACCAGCAAAGCAAACACTGTGCAACCTACACACCAGGGACACACTGAGTCTACATTTTGCAGCTTTGATCTGATACCAGTGTTAACTTAATAAGCTCTCACTGTGAGGAAGCGAGCGGGATTCCTTCCTTTGTTTAAGACTATTTCAGGCTCAAATTAAACTCATTACTACCCTCACCTATGCACACGAGTGATCAAAAGGATGAGATAGCAGATACTAAGGATGTGCACAACCAGACGACTAATCGTTGCCTAATTGGTACGATTGATGCCCGGTGCCGTAAATGTTTGTCCTAAATGTTATGCAGCCATCTGCCACCAGACACAGCTGCAGTTTTACAGCGTAACCTGAAGTGCACGTCCCTTGAAACGCTTTCATTTCCGGCTACTTCCCCCAAGTTTGTACAAAGAAGTGAAAAAAGTAGAGGGAAAATGTGTCTGCACCTTTTAAAAAAACCTGAGTGCAGCAAAGAGTAAATTAGTTGCCTGGAGCAGCAGATAAATATAGCGGAAGTGAGAGTGGCTGGGCTCTCGCTCAGAGGAGCTCGGACATTTGGAAGGGGCGCCAGACTAATGCTGCTACTTCTCCACATCGAAGGGAGGGAGATTAGGATGCCTCATGGAAGCCTCTTAGGTAAGGTGTTTCAGACATGTCCTACTAAGAGGGGGCCTGGTGGCAGACCCAGGATACACTGAAGACATTATACAGTAGCTCTAGGATGGCTTGCGAACAACCTGGTATCCACCTGGAAGAGCTGGAGGAGGCGGCCATGGAGAGGGACGTCTCCATGGCTGGCATGAAACTGGCAGAAAATAGATTAGTAGATGGATAGAGATACAGAACAATAGTATAGTATTGAATATGTTATGGAACATCACTTTCTATCACTTTGTTCAAGAAATCGTTACCCAGTTCTGAAATTAAAATCTCATAAAGAGTTGAAATCCCTCCTCTCACACAGACCACACATGAAAATTCCCTTTTCCTTTACTGGACTCTGATCTGCTGACAGTAATGTAAATTCCCATAATGACAGCGCCAGGAAGGAAAACAAAACTGGCCAAAATGAGCTCTCAGGTGACCAGAAGAAAAGCTGGATCAGAAGTGCTCCATTACTGTATGTACGTGTCGATGGAAGCCGCTGATAGCAGCTTCTCCACCATCATTAAACTGACAGCTGAGGGAAGAAGCAGAGCTAAATGAGGTGGAGAGGCCAGTGTTTGGTAGGAAAGCAATTAAACACAATCAGCTTCAAAGCAACAAACTGACAGTTGACTGGTTCAAAAAAGTATCAGTTTCATTTAAAAATTTAAAACATGTGCTTCTAGTGTCCAGCTGCTTCAGTCTTTTACAAGATTTGCAACATCTGCTGTCAGATCCCCCTCAAACTCTCATGAGATCTCACTGCAACGCTTGAATAGCCACTAAAAGATTATGCTTACAAAATGTCATCTTTTATTTATTTTTGAACTGATAGCTGGTAGTTAATTGTTTGCTGACTGATTGACAGCAATTGTAGTTTTATTCACAAGATGTGTCACAGCAGATTAGAATTTCCACTGCAAGTAAGTACCCCAGTTTGTTTCCCTGCGTGGCTTAGCAAGATGGTGGTGAATCTGGTAAATGTATCTACTGCTGGTGAACTACAAGCATTACAGTTCAGATAGCAAAGCTATACGGTGAGAGAGTCAGGCAGTTATTAATGTGTAACAACACCACCTGAGGGAATTTCTCCCCTAGGAAAATCTTAACCAGTGCTTAACAGTTTTTTAATACTAAAATCCTAAATACCTACTTATGAGCACACAGACACAACCATACATTAAAAGGCCCAAGGATAAAATATCCCAGCCAAACAGCACTAAAACATTTACAATGAGGCCGCCACCGAAGCCAAATGAAGCCAAGGCCACTCCAGAAAAAGGTCCACACACTAAGTTGCTCAAACAAAGTAGTTTCACGAGTGACAGTTCAATGGGCAACCTTAGACAGTTTGCTGGCAGCAAAATACTGGAGGCTAAACGGTGTGAGCCAACCTCCACAGGCAAGACAGCAGATCTCGGACAGTGAGCTGCAACAACAGAGAGCGAAAGAAGGGAGAACCAGAGGGGGGGAGTCACCTCAGGGTCACTATTCCTTTACATCTAGAACAGGATGCAAGGTACGCAGTTCCAGGTGTCCTTCGGTAAGACACTGAAGCTCCAATGGTAGCCTGTGAATGAGTGTGCATGTCAATGTGTGAATGACACATTATAAAGGGCTTTGTTGACCCAGTAAGGTTGCTGGTGTTGTGAAAAAACCTTGATGGCACCTGTAGGTTTCTGGACTTGAGTGAAAGCCTACCAGACAGGTACCAGCTCCAAACACCTGACCTCCACCCCTCTCCGAGGCCTCGGTTACACAGCAGCGTTTTCACTGGAAATGGTGACGTTTTGATGCGCCTGAGCCTTCCGTTTACGCGGAGACATTTCAGAAACGATCTGCGTTTACAGGGAGAGGCTTGAAACTGTGAAAATGATGTAGTTCCCATTGCCCGGCCCGGTGTTTTTATTTTGCTAAGCTTGTTTAAGCAACATGAGCATGCATGGAGGGACTCAGTAGGATGCACAGCAAAGAATTGTTCATTATTTAAAAAATGGCTAATGTGAGATGGACTGAAGACGAGGTTGGATTGCTGCTGCACACAACACACAATTATAAATTGAGTATTGTGAGTATTGTTCATCTAGTAGCGCATGCACAGAAAACTGTGATGGTCACAACCATAGTGCGCATGTGCAAGTGCCCCCATTTCCAAAAAACATTGTTTCTGTCCGTTTGCGTGGAAAAGGTGGCCGGAGTGTTTCTGAAACGCTCCACTCTGGTCCCCGTTTTCAAAACATATCGATTTCGCTCCATTCTCATGCAAATGGGAGGCCGAAACACATCAAAGTTTCAAAATGAAAGCTCATGTAAACGGGGTCTGAGACTCTATCAGGTTCATGCCTGTAAATTCAGGGAGGTTGTCTTCCCATCTCCTTCAATGTGAACCTTCTCTGTCAGTTCCTGGATCTGCTCTTTGTAAGATGACTTTTGCAAGGCCTGGTGAGAGGAAGACGTGGCATTTTCCAGCTGTGAGGAGATTGTGAAGAGATCCAACTTTTGCTCCCTTCTCCTGACCTTGCATGTGTTCCCATAATTCTTCTTTGGAGTTTTGACTTGAGTATCGACATTTTGCAAGTCTGAAGCTGCCACACCCCTAATTTTAACCAATAAAGTCCAGATGAGTTATATAAGAAATAAAAACATTCACTCGTGGTACAGTTGTTATGAAGCAGGAAACATGGGAAGCTCAAGTGGTCACCAGAGGAACTGCAGTTGGCTTTATTTTCAACCCCAGAAGTCTCTGCTTTGTGCAAATCACAATCATTCAATTTTCACCTATAATAAAACTATTTTAGCACTGGGAGAACTGCAGAGCACTTTAAGTGGTCGATCAGATGAGAAATGTACCGTATAAACGCAGTTTGTCTGCCATTCACCCAATCCAGCTGTCTTTAAATAGCTAAATTGTGGCCTAAATCTAGGCACGTCTGATCAAAGCTTACACACGCTGAACCGACTGCCAGATAGTGAGGATGCATGTGACGCTTTCTCATCCTCCGATGTACCATTTCCCCCAGTTCATATCTCTTCCTGCTCTGTTTATTTAACTCGATTCCCGTGAGAGGAAGTATGTGTTAACTGATTTCAGCATTGAAGACAATGACGACAGTCACTGGGTGGTTCTTTAAAGCTGATATTTTCCTCCTTTTGGTTGTGAATCCTACTCAACTTTTTGAAATTCACAATATTACATGAGTCCTTTTTTACTTTTTGGAACTAAAAGACTCGGCTGGAACTGTGACTAGTTTTTCACTGTTTGAGAGCAGTCTGAGTCCAATAGCTTTAATTTCTGTCACATTTTAAGTAGTTACCACCCATCTAAGAGCAGCAGTGAATCAAGATGTAAAGTCAAGACAGATTTCTTTTAGCACATACTGTATCTGAACTGTTCAAACCAACAGGTCCTTTTATGGCCAAAGTGAGAGCTTTGTCAAGCTGCTTTGCACAACGTCAGGCACGTTTTCCAGGTGTTGGACTCCACCAGGGTTCAAGCTTATCCTGCTTGTGATTATTTATGTACATGATTTGAATGTATAGCCAATGTGAAAAGAGGCTTTATTTTGGGAATCTCAGAATGGCATCCCTGCTTTCTGCACATAACGTAGGTCAGCCATTGCTGGGCCAGTTTGCAGCTGAGTGTAACTCAACTAGGATGCAAGTCAGCACTTCCGAGTCTGATGGGATGGTGGAGCGTGAAATTTACCTGCAGATCACAACAGTGAGAATGTTGGGTAGCTGAGCTCAGCCTTAAAGATGGGATGAGATAGAGAGGTTGGAGCAGAGTGACTGCTTTGAGCAGAGGTGGTTCAGGTATCTGATCAGGATGTAGAGCAGGCGAGTCAAACTCAATCGCAGATCGGGCCAAAATTGAAGACACAGTCTAAGTCGTGGGCTGAACAGAATTAAAAATAATAATTTTAATCAGCAATATGAATTTGATGGCCAGAAGCAACTTTTTCCTCAACACATTAAATAAAATATATTCAAAAATGACATCTGGAAAAATTACAATATTTCAAGCTGACGAAAATTCGCACTTTTTTCAGGTAAAAACTGTGATGTGAAATTCTGCACTTCAGTCTTGTAAAGTTCACTGTCTTCAGGACTTGGCTGTGCAGCGTTGCCTGGTGTGTGACGCAGTGATGCACGGTCAGCTCACCTGTGCAGGTATTCTGCATCTTCTCCCTTATTCATCCCACCAATCCGCTCTTTTCCCTGCAGATCGTGGCCGAGGAGAAGAGACGTGTTACCTCAGATATCAGCGATCAGGTAAAAATCCCTTTTTGTTGTTGCCATTTTGGGGGGTCAGACTAGCTTAAATGTCCCCGTAAAAAGTGCTGACTCAACGGATGCTGTGCACAGCAGGTGTTGCAGTGCATTGTGGGATTTGTAGTATAACTGGTGGGAGTACTACTTACTTGCAGGCCATTATTAATAGCTTTATGAAATCATCTCGCGGGCGATATAAAATGATATCCGGGAGTGAGTTTGACACATGTGATGTAGAGGTTTTAAAGGCACGTCTTCAGCAGTATAGAGCCAGAATTTGCCAGAAAGATTATGTAACTCATCTGGCTCAGGAGGGCCTCGAGGCTCCCAGAATGAACGTTGGTGGAGAATAGAACATCTCAATACTTGGCTTCACTTACTTCCACCTGTGACCTCACAGATGGCAGGATGGACAGATGAATGAAGGAACCTGTTGTTATAAATAAAATCAATCCAATGCATAAATGAATATGGGTGAAAAGGTGATCTTCATTAATGCTGCTTCTTGCCAGGCACATACGTGGCCACGTAGTGCATGCATGCACGGCGTCTTTCCAGAAGTGCAAACACATCTAAAGCCGACTGTTTCCTGCTGTGTGTTTCATGTGGAGCAACTGTGAAAAAGTATTCCGACCTGATTCTCTCAAAATGCTACAAAGCTCGCGTGTGAAAACTCTGACAGGTCAATCCTGACATCGTTCCAAACAAGTCCAAGTCAGCCTGATCTCTGAATGCTTACACAACATGCTCCCTTCAAAATACTAAGTTTCTTTTACGTAACTGACACCAAGCTGCCTCCATGAAGAGGCGTAATAATGAAAAATCCAGAGTGTATGCAGTGTGTCACTGTGTGCACAAAGTGTTTATGATGTGAGTGCGTCTGTTTCTTTCTGTGTGTGTTTATACTGCTGATCCCTTTGTCCTTTCCCCTCTTTAGTCCGGCCAAATCCTTTAATTTCTTACACAAGCACGCGCACACACACAAAAGATAAATATTTCCCACTCTTGCTCTGTCTCACACACACGAACACTCTGTAATTGTTTTCTTATCTTACACGCACGCGCACACACAAACACACACACACACTTGCACCAATAATTTTGTGAGGATCTTCACTTCCTTTTCTCCATAAACAAAGTCTTAACCCTCAAGCACCCCTTTAAAGGTCCTGAAGGTTGCACCATCCAAAACATCCCAACTTTCTGAGCCAGTCCTCACAAAGACAGATGATTCCACACACTTAACTTTCTGAGCGTAGAGCTGTGGGGAGGGAAAGGACTGTGCTGTTTCACAAATTGCATGCAGACTTTTTGCATCAAGTTCCAGCCCCCCCTGCCTCCTCTTCTACGTCCTCCTCCGCCCTCACTTTGCCGAACTCTTAAGTGAAGCACACCCTCTCTGCATGAGCTGTGACAGAGTGAACGCCGCCTTAATGGATTAGAAACTGTCCAGAAACGCAGGTCTTTCACTGGGAATATGTGACTGTTGAAGATTGTGAAATATGGCTCAGCACACGACGGTAAAAACTCCGCTGCGGAGATCCTTCAGCGAGCACGTGAAAGACTCCACCAACAAGGCTTGGGATGTCTTCTGGAGGAGTGTGAGGGAGAGGCGACTGTGGGGTGAGTTTTGACACAGTGTGAGAGGAGATTATATAGCTGGAAAAAGCAGTTTGTGAAAAGTTGCAGAAGTGTTTCGGTGGGAGCGTTTTGTACAGCTCAGCATGGTGTAAGTGATATTAGGGATGGGAGATTGTTAAAACCATCCATCTGTTTCCAGAACAGTTGAGATGCTTTGCAGAATGTAAATAAAATCAAAATGCAGCAGTTTGCAAATCAATTGAACCCTATAACCCAAATAAAAGTTTTAAAATCAGCAGTTTTATTGTTTTTGTGCTCATCTTGAATTTGAAGCCAGGAATATATTTCCAAAAAGTTGGGATGGGGCAACAAAAGACTGGGAAAGTTCATGCTGATAAGAATAGAACACCTGGTGGAACATCATGCATCTAACTGAAGTTCCCTGGCAACGGGTCAGGAATGTGAACATCAGCTGAGGTCAGCAAGTTAAGGATGATGTTTCTGATTTGCAAAGATGATGCTAAATAATAATAAAGACTCAGAGATTGTGGATTCATGTCTCTACACAAAGCTGAAAATGGTAGTGATTGGCCTTAATCTGCTGCAGCGCTTCAGATGTGATTCTGTAGGTGAAATTACTGCATGACCTCACCAGCACTTCTGAAAACCAGTGTCAGTGGGAAAGCTCGTTTAAGATGGACTGAGGCGAAGTGGAAAGGTGCCCTGTGCTCTGAATGTGAAGTTAACAGTTCAACAACCAGCACCAAAAACACAGCGTGGGTAACGTGCACATGGGTAACGTGCACATCTGTGAGCTTCCAGTTATGCTAAATTCAGCAGAACCGCCTGTCTCTTCTAGCAGAGGTCGAACATGCTGCCGTTACCTGGCCTGTCCTCAGTCCAAACCACGAATAGATTAAACTTTATACCAGGAAAGAATTTCGGGAAAATATTTCTCTTTCAAAACTGGTGTTGACAGGAGATTCAGATTGAGCATCTATTTAAATGATAAAAATTGCTTGTAGTTTATTTATATTTTAGAGAACTTTTTAAGTTCTTTGGAAATGAGATTGTACATTTTGTGGAACTTTAGATCCTGAGCTGTGAAACACTGAAGCAGAATGGTAATCACATGAGGAGAAGAATCTGTCGTGAGCTGATCAGCTGTGATCAGCTCGCTCCTCTTCCTCCCCTGTCCTCTTTCTTACATCTCTGCTCTTCCTCTTCTCTCTCTGGAAACACAGCAGCTGTTCTCTTAGCTAGCAGATGCATTGTGTGACAAACTGCAGACACTTTTCATGCTTTACATTTTCTGTCACGTATTTTCCTCACCGTTCCCACGTGTAGCCTCTATGCAAAGTTCAACTTCCTCCAGCTCTTTCCGGTCTCCGATGGTGTGGTGTGTCTCTACGGCTTCCAAAAAAACGCTGCTCGGAATGCAAACTTTTCTAAGACGTGTTAAACCCAAAGCAACGAGCTTATTTTGAAAAGTAGAAAGTACAGATATTTACATAGAAATGTCGGGATTGAAAGTAAAAAGTAAATACACATACCTGCAAAGTCTACTGAAGTATCTGTACCTCGTCACTTCCCACCTCTGCTCGTGTGCCCTGGATGTTTGCTGGATTTCCTCCATTGTGTCAAAACAATGAACCTTTAACTTTGCTCTTCTCCCCAAAATAAAAGAAAAAAGTTGCAGGGATTCAAATCTGGTGAGTTTGTGTGGCCAAAAAAACTGTAAAAGTCCACTCTAACATTGTTGCTGTACTGGTCTCTGGTCTCGCTCCTCACCTCATGATGCACTGCCTTCAGACTTGGTCCTGACAACTGAAAACTTTGGGTCAGTTTGAAACAGAAGTTTAAATTTACACTGGTGAAATCATGGACTGCACAGTGCAGATGGTCGGGACTTTGTAGCTCAAATACTAAACTCCAGCTGGAGGCTGTCTGGATATGCTCGAGAAGATGATCTCAAACATGAGATCACAAAGTATAAATCAGGTAGTTTCTGATTCTTATGGACCGCTGATCTTTCTTTAATGATGAACATAAAAACCTTTGGTCCTGATGAGCTTACACAGCAGCTAAAGTGCCAGTTGGCATCTGACATGCAGCTCAAGTTTATCCAATAATACAAAGCGCCGTTGCTAGGACGGTTTCTAAGGTGTTGCTTTGTGTTTTCAAGACGAAGGATGGTGCTCTTTCATCGTAGTAGCTACTGGACAGACTGGACTTTGCTGGTGTTTTCAAACGAGTCATTCTGATGTTAATTATTGTTTGGTTTCATTTGTGCATTCAGGGGTGCACTATGTGTTGTTTAGGGGCTCCAGCTGAGGTTTAACTTTCTTTTACTCTGGGAGACAAATGCATGTGAAGTGCCCCTTTGTATGTGTCCTTAAATCTACACCTATATCTTTTAATAGCGGTTGTTATGAATATCCATTATTTCATTGTGGTCAGCTGCTGCTTCCTGCTGTCCATCATAGAGACCCACAGAACCAGCAGCATGCGAGCTGCAGCTGAGACTGATTGCGGTTTCATGTCTCATTGAAGCTGAGTGTTTTGCACTGCGAGGCAAACTCATGGGGTGACGCTCGGGGTGCTAAACGGAGTTCTCGGTTTTCGAGGAATCCCAGCATGTTGTGCGCAGTGAGAACTTGAAAGTGTCTCTCCGGCTCAGAGGCCGGGGGCAGCATTTCATTGCTCTTAACACAAAGCAGGTTTTAATGGATCCGTGAGCCTGGTGGGAGAATATCGTGCGGTCGAGCTGAAGCTGGGTTGGTTTTATTTTCCTGGAGGTCGGTTTGTGTGCGAGTATGTGGGCTTGTTAGGTGAGCCTGTGACTAAAAGGTTAATTCACTGAAGTAGCTGGGAAAATGTCAAGGTGACCCCTGAGCGTGACACTTCGCCTCCACCTGCTGCGCCCGTGTGCTCCAGTCTCAGGTGTAAATGTGAATGTAAAGCAGGAAGCTGTGAAATACCATTGCTGGAAAAATATATAGTGCTTCAAAGGACTAGCAAAATGTAAAAGGAAAAGTTGAGAATGGAATAATATTTTCTGCTGTGTGCACGTACGGATTATGAAACAGAGCTAGAGGCAAGACCTCCACTTTGAAAAAAAAATAAGACAAAGCAGCTCATGCGATGTGTCGTGCAGTCTTTGTGTCTCCAGCTCTGTATCTAGCATGTTTTGTGATTCCAGCTGTTCATTTAGCATCTGTTTGCAGCGTCTTTTCAATGTTCAGTCATCTTCTTGTTTTCTCCATGTTCGCCATCCGATCGGTTCCTGTCTTACTTTGGTTGTTTTTGCACTTTTTCGTGGACTATCCTAATCAACCTGTCATGTATAGTTTATTTACTCACAGCATTTAATTTTAGGTGCCAAACTGAGGAGAAAGTTGGCAAAGCAGCTAATGTTGGTTGGTCATTACCTGGTGTCATAGCCTAATGAGATAATATTTAGCTTCTTTCTGCTCAGTCTTTGGCTTTTGTTGTTTTAATCAGGCAAATGAAGTCGGCACCTGTTCATTCTCATTTGGGGCTATAATTTACAGAATGATCATTTTGTTTTATTAGGTAAAAATAGAAAGTAGAGATTTAAACAATAATCAGGAAATTATTTGCTGAATCTATGAAGGCTACTTTTCTCATAGATGTCTACACAACAAGAGGAGTCGCCCACTATTGGACATTAGAAAGAATGCAGGCAGGTGGCATTTTTCATACACGTGCTCATTGTGACTACTTAGTCCAAAATTTTGGATAAAATTCATAAGCAAACATTTGAAACAATTATTGTATTAAAATCTTCATCTGAAAAGCATGCACAGCTTACCTCTACTAAAACATATATTGTGTGTGTTTTCCTGGATCTGCACTCCACATTAATGTGGTACAGTACCACAGAACTGCCACAGTAAATTGAAACAAACAAGATTGAAATATATACACATTCACATTGACCCCAGTCCCCTGTCATAACACGTAGCTGTGGCCTCGTTTTGAAATAAGTGGCGAAATCAAACAGAGTCTGTGTTGATCTAAACAGTGGGAAGTGGGATATGTCGCAGACCAGCAGGCTGCAGAGAGATGAGGCCGGCGTCTAAGGTCAGAAGCTTTTAGTTGCAATGCTGCAAATTCAAAAGGGCTACCTGCAGGGCTTCAAATGAGATAAATGTGAATGTTGAGTAATCTTCCTGCTCTGTTAATATCTCACTTCTTCCTTTGTGTGTGTGCATGTGCACATGTGTGTGTTCTGACACCTGGTTTGGGTTTACTGGTGAGAGCAGATACCTAGCTCCAGCTGTGTGTACACTTACATCAGTGTGTGTGTGTGTGTGTGTGTGTGTGCGTGTGTGTGTTTTTGTATTAGATCAAAAAATGACGAAAGAGCACTTGTGTTCAGTGATTGGCTGAGACTGAGGTTATGTAATGCTGTGGTTCATAACCCTGTAGCACATTTACACACAGCTGAGAAAAAGCAGCTAAAGAAAGTTTTTGTAACGACTCAGTCACACTGGAGCAAAAATAGGATGGCAGCCTCCTTCCGACTAGAAAAAAATCTGTCGTTGCCTGGTAACTGCACTAGATTTTTTATTATTATTATTATTATTATTATTATTGATCATGCAACACCCTCAACAATCCAGGAAACCACTTTCAATGGCAAACCAATTGCACAGGTCACCTGATGGGAGGCAAACTGTCTCCAAACACCACAGACTGACTGCAATCGCTTTCAGACAGGTTGGCAAAGGTTTGCACTTAACTGCTGTCTAATAAAAATTCAAATAGATTTCTGTCATGCAGCAATCCATCTGAGTCAGTGTGCTGATAAGCGTAACCCATCTGTGATGCATCACTTTAGAACAGGTAACTCAACTCAACTGGTTGCTAACTGGTTTATGGCTATAAAAAAGGAAAGCTGCTGAGCTCCTATATCATTTCCTGCCCATCCTGCAGCAACTACTCACTATCTGTAGAGAAATTCTTTAATTTCTATATGGGTTACATCTGAACTCCGAATGTAAATAGTTATTGTGAATTCCTGTGTTTGTCAACAGGAAGAGATTTTTGACAATTTATCGTAGTTAATCACGGCATTCTCACGAGCAGAACATAAGCATTGCCAACTTGAAAACCATTCAGTTGGGAACTAATTGCAGACTGATCCTGTTTTAATGCTATTTTATCATCACCTCGAGACACTATAATAACTTTAAGGATGGGATAAGTGACTGGTCCCTGTGTTCAAATCAACCCTTTGAAAAGCAACAAGGTTACATTTTACATTTTTTAAATAATGTGTAGGGTCCTTATTTTTATATTATATATTATTATATATTAATTGTTAAAAAATTTGTTTGCTAAACTGTTCATCTGAGGCATGGGAGATTATCCAACTAAACAATTAAATATTGCTATACTTGCTGCGTACAACCAAAAATATAGCTTAAATATACCTTTAAAATGAATGTTATTTGATATTAGACACAGCTAGCTGTCTGGTACATTCACTCATATTATCTTGCTAGCAAGCAAGCGAGGGTTACTCAGCTGTCTATAATTTAACCAGCTGTGTAAATGTGATGACAATATGTAACACTGATAATTAGAAAATTGCCTGCAAGCTTTAAGATTTTGTTACCTGAGCCAGCTAGTTAATAGTATTAGCAGGCATGCTAATGTTAGCTAACATTAGCTAGCAGAATGATAGTGCAGGATTGGATTGGATTTTGAAAACCAAACAATCCCTCCAATCAACCGATTGCTCTGTTGTTGCATTTCCCCAATGGCCAAATGTCCATTTAGTGTGATGGCTTCATCAGAAAAAACTGACTAATGTTAGCTTTGCTTTGAAATAAACAGAGAGTAGTCCCTTTTGACACAGGCACTAAAAAAATAACCAATAAACACGAAAATTGCATTCAGGGACACAGAGTACAAAATTTATGTTCAGAAACACAAATTAACAGATTTGAGGTTCTTGCACAAACTGCCCAAAGAGTGCGTCTGTTCACACACCAATAACATGATTGCATAAAATCAATCACATTGGGAACCCACAAGTATTTACCCCTAAGAGAATAAGGAAGAGTCCAAAGAACTTACCAGCTTGGCCCCAAGCCTACTCCCTTTTTCTTGACTCCATCTAAAAGCAAAGCTGGACACATAAACCCATCAGGCAGTGTCAATAATCTTCTTCATGGTTTCCGATTGTCTGGGACATCATGAGAATTCCAGATTATCTTTTATTCCGATGCAGCATAAAGCAAATTTTGCCAAAGTTGAAATATTTTAACTTGACAAATGCAGATTTGCCACTATTGGTCAACTTGCCATCCCAGAATGATGCAGGCCAACCCCTGAACCACCATCCAACTCTCACCCCGGACAAGGTGTAGGTAATAGGGGGGTGTAGGATGAACCGCCCGATGATGAGGTGCATGTATTTGTGTATGTTAATGTATGAGGTGTAAAGCTGTGTGTGAAGCTAGGGTGCTGTTAAAATTGAGGCATCAGTGTGTCCCCCCCCCCCCCCCCCCCCCCCAGGGGCCCCCCCCCCGCCCCCCCCCCCCCCACCCCCCGGTAAAAAAACCCCCCCCCAAAGCCCCCTTTGGGGGGG
>VOQJ01023359.1:23359-34360 GCA_015052665.1 Apistogramma diplotaenia | reverse complement strand
TATATATATATATATATATATATATATATATATATATATAAAAAAATTAAATGGGAAAGTGATTACATTGGGGAATAATAAACTGGAAAGTTAAAACAGAAGCATTAATTTATGTACCATTTTACATTTTTTACATTTACATGCAGATTCAATTTAATATTTTTGGCACATTTTATGCCAAATTAACCGAATTGAGTGTTTTGTTGATCTGTTTTCGACCCTGTACAGGTTGTCTGATTGAGTAACTGCATATGCATGAGTTCCTTATAAAAAGCCACGCGTGTCATTTATACAAGTCTGTTTTTTTAATCCAGTGCATTTACAAAAAAAATCAACATCTGGATGCCTGTTTTTTTTTTTTCTCCACCACTTGATCCTTTGGCCTCATCTGTGAATCATAAAATATGACTGTGGTATTAACATTAGTTCAGTGAGTTAAATCAGAGTGAGTCTGCATTTTGATCATTAAAGCTATTAAAGTCAAGAGGCCATTAAAGTGTTTTATTGCATCAGTCTGTAGAGCCAACATCATATCTAAGCCTAACATTATTAAAATCTGCCTTTGTTAATCTGATAATCGGTAAAATACAAACTGCTGGTTTAAAGAGACGTTTTTAAGTGAAAGTCGTCCTGCAGCCTTTTCTGTGCTCTGTGTTACGGGCCAAGAGATGGCAGCATGTGCCTGGTAATGCATCACCGCTGCGCCGGTGTGGAGCAAGTGGCATTCTTTCGTGACAAACTGCTTTTAGCGACATCACAGCGGCCTGTGTCCATCTTTGAGTTCAGGCTGTGGAAATGCAGCTGCACTCATGTTTCTCTCAATGGAAGAGATGAATTTGTCCTGAGAGGAGAACTGGTCCTGATTGTGGCCGTTCGGTAAACTGCACTTGATCATGTGCAGAGAGGAATAACTACTTAGAGCAGATTGTTTTGGAGACACCAGCCCGCTGCGGCCTGCCTTAAAGGCTGTTATCAAAAGCTTTCACCTGTAAGTGCTGTTAGTTTATGGCTGTTGGATTTGCAGCTGCTGGTTTCTTTTCATGCCAGAAAAGTATGAAAATACTTGCAGTGACTTGATGCCTGCTTGTGATGTGTAACCTCGTGCGCTGAGCAACTGTGTGGCAGTGCAGCTCCCAGCACGTGACTGATGGTATATTTAAGGTCTTCTGGGAAATGCTGACGTGTAAAACTTGCAGAGACTTTCATGTTATATAAATAAGTTTAGCTCATGCCTCCCTCATGTAGCCTCATCTAATCTTTGGTTTAAGACTCCAAAGGTTTTATGATGATCGATATTATTGGAAGTAAGTTGAAAGACACGAGTGTGTGAGTGTATTCAATGATTTTTTATTTTTGTGCCGTCTCTTCTGAATTACATGCACTCGTTCTGCTTTCACAAGCTTCCAAACCTCTTTTTTCTTGTCTGTCTCTGCAGAGTTTAAAAAGGTCCCTGAATAATCTTCGCGATGTCGGTTTCCTTCAAGTCAAAGTTATCAAGGCTGCAGATCTGATGGCTGCTGATTTAAATGGTACTCCATGCATTTAGATTTTTTTTTAATGGCAAGTTGAAATGAAACCGAAGAGCTCTGCTTTAAAGTGTTGTGTTCTGCAGGCAAGAGTGACCCTTTCTGCGTGCTGGAACTGGGGAACGACAGGCTGCAGACCCACACGGTTTATAAGAGCCTCCACCCAGAGTGGAATAAAGTCTTCACATTGTCAGTCTGGGTTTCTCCTTTCTTTGTTTCACAAATAAATTGAAGAGTCCTGCTCGGTGTGCTGATTTTTAAGTATGTGACCTGGTTCTTTGTCTGCGTAGCCCTGTCAAAGACATTCACGATGTTCTGGTGGTGACCATCTTTGATGAGGATGGAGACAAGGCGCCAGACTTCCTCGGAAAAGTTGCCATCCCTCTGCTCTCGGTACGTACGATCTCACTAAGAGTCTGTGAAGCAGACAATAATCTATTTGCACTCTGTCTAAATGAAAGTGAAGAGGGCGATAACACTCCAGCAGGCTGAAGACTTGCTAAGATGTAATCCAGCATGACTGATGGTCAGGTTCATGGCTCAGTTCAGCACCTGATGCCCTTTCTGTCCCGTAGATCCGCAGGGGACAACAGATTGCCTTCCCGCTGAAGAAAGAGGACTTAGGCGAGCTGTCGAAGGGGAGCATCACTCTGGAGCTGGAGGTTATTTTTAACCCTGTAAGTAAAGGTTCACCCTGCAATGAGGACACGATGGCTTTGAAAGGCAGGCCTCATTCTGTCGTCTTCTTATTACTTTATCACTTTTTCTTTTTAATCAGGTCAGAGCAAGTATTAGAACCTTCCAGCCAAAGGAGAGACGTTTTATGGAGGATAATCCCAAGTTTTCCAAAAAGGTTTGATGCACCTTTTTATGTTCACTCACGATTCATATTTAAGAATTATGAATGAAAAAAAAGCTTTAAGATTTAGATTTTTTTCCGCTAGTAAAGTTCACCGAAGCTCAGCCGAAATCAGCAATTATATAAATTATTGATTTTCTGTTTCGCACATCATTTTGTGAGCAGAATGTCACACTCTAAATGTTAGATAAACAGACAGAAAGTTGTGCTCATTAGTGACATTTTATTTGCACTTTAATTAGAAATTATTGATATTTTTTGTGTTGCTCACATTTGAAATATTTAAGCAATAAAAAAAATCGAGGAGATCGAAAAATACACGACAACGTGAACAAATTTAAACGTGTTTTTCCATCTTTTTTTCTCTGTTTTCTGGAAAGCGAAGCGACTCCTGAAGCAGACCTTCCTTTGCTTGAATTAGTTGAATTGAGCTTTAATTGAGCCCAACTGTGACTGGATTCTTGTTCACTGTTCTGCTACATTAGTTTGATATACAGTGTGCAAGACAGGGTGCGAGACAGGGTGCCTGACTGTCTGTACTTCCCACAAAGACTCATTGTTGTCAGACAATACATTGCTCACTAACGCCAAAATTGGCTTACACACACCGTGGGCTCGGTTTGTGATGTGCAGGTTTCCAGTCTGTTTTAATATGGAAAGTCCTGTTTGATGAAATAAGGTCAGGTTACTGACATTTTTTGCCCCCTGACCACGGTGGCTCATGCCAAAACATACCAGCCCCTCTCGCTATTCCTCGAGCTGACTGGATGTTGCTGCGGATGTGTGCTACGGGTGGAAGTCCTCGCAGAATTGAACCCACAGACGCTGAAATCATTATTAACTGTGAACATGTTTCTGGACAAAAACCACTGCAATATTTATCTGCTTTGTGTGTTTATGGTGTTTGTCTTTCAGGCTCTGGCCAGGAACGTGATGCGCGTTCAGACGTTGTACAGGGCTATCATGTCGACTCTGCAGTACATCAAAAGCTGCTTCCAGTGGGAGAGTGTTCAGAGGAGCCTGCTAGCCTTCCTGGTGAAGTGCTTTAACTGCTTATCAACACACTATCTGCATTTCCCTCTGTTTTCCCTCCAAGGCTGCGGAAGACAGCCGCAGTCTGGCCAACCCCTGCTTGAACTCTCCCAGAGAGAATCTTAATCAATGCAGCACTGGGCTCAGCAGAAACACTGGCTCGGCCCCGGCTCTGTGTTGGAGTGGACGCTTTCAGTGTTGCATGTCTCCTGGATGTAGAGTTAAGCCTCAGCTGGAGAGAGTAGAGTCCCACTGGAGTCGAGATAGTCTATTTTTGTTCTGCTTCCCTGACAACTCATTAACCCTCTGTCCGGTCTGTGCCCGGTTTGATTTAGACCCCATTATGCAGACAGAAGTTCAATTAAAAGGCTCTTCAGAGATAAGGCCGATTCTCCATCCCGTCATTGTTGGAGACACGTGTTAAGCAAATGTGAAGACAGGAACATGGGAGCAGCCTTTCAGCCTCTGCCTCTAAACCGCACAGTAAAGCGAGCGCTGATCTTTTTGGCATTATTCTGAGATCTGGCGTGATAAAAATGGCATACAGCAAGTTCTTCATTAACTATGCAAGCAATCAAGGTCATGGAAAGTTCCTTTTGTTGTTGCAGCCCGCGGCCTGTAGGTGGCACTAAAGTTTTGCCGAGCATTTCGACTTTCTTAAACGCACTGAGAGAGAGATACTGTACGGCAGCCAGTGGCACAGTTTGTTCAATTTGCCGTGAAAAATGGGAGCTGTTATCTGAGCAGAAGCCACTCTGTTTTAGCTTTGAGTCATGCATGTAGGTATTTTTTGATTTTTTTTGATTTGCAAATGCATTAATCAAAACTCCGGTGTTCACATTTTTAGCCTTTACAACAATATCTGCATCACTTTCTGAGTGCAGAAGATTCTTATCAATATAATGGTGAAGAACACAGCCCCAGCCCCCACTCGCACTGTGTTGATTATTAGCGATGATATTGCTATTTTACCTGGCAGCTCAGACACACATACGCTGAAGCCGGCATCATACGAGCAGGAACGAGTGCACAATGTACACACACGTCCTCCCACTGCATCTCGGTGTTTGAAAGACAGTACCATCTGTACTCGTGTTTTCACACTAATGCTCGCTGCCTTTTCAAGCCTCAGCGAGGAGAAATAAATGGCTGCTTAATACCACCACATAAGCGTAATGAATCAGAGCTTCACTCCTCGTGACAGGATACAGTGACGAGCTACCTGCACCATCTGCCGATTGTCAGACGCACAAAGAGCCTTCGTCAGTACAGTATGCTTTAAATGTGCCTTGTTAGGCAGCGGTTATCTCAGTGAGGAGCCTCAGTCCCGAAGGCGTTAGTCTTGTCCTAACCACACAGCTACAGTAGATCGCGTGCTGTTCCCCTCCTTTACTTTATTTCTGAAATAGCAGTTGCTGTTTAGCTTTTCTTCTCATGACTTATCATTTTTGTCAGCGCTCCGAGTCGGGGGGGGGGGGACACTAATCCTGTTTTTAAATAGAATTGTTTGATATTCTCATCCGTCACCTCACCAAAGCCACAGGAACAGTACTGAACACGGTGTTGTCACGCGCGTTTCCACCTCGTCCTCTTATTTAAATTCTACATGTGATTCAGTGGCAACTTTGTGTCAACTGGCAACTTCCAGGGTCTGGGAATAATTTGCTGTGTCACATTTAAGCCGAAGCAGCAAACGCCTTCTGAAATATGAGCATACAGTTCGTGCATGTTTGATCTGCAGGTAAACTGTACAGGTACACCGGACATTGGTAACACAAATCTGTTCATCCAAAGACGATTGATTTTGGAGCATGCCCCCCCCTCTTTTTTACAGCACGTTACATAATCCTTTAAACCATTTAAGTCAGTCTGGAAGTGAGTTTTAAAGTGCTGAAATAATTGGAGAAAAAAGCCACGTTAAATTCTTAACTCTGCTCATCCTCCTCATGCTTATAGTGCTTAAACATTGGCTGGTATGTTAGGGAGTAGGTAACTCACCCTGCATTACAGCGCTCATTCTCACTCATTAATTTTGTAACACATGCATTGCTAAACATTAAAAAAACATAGCTTAGACTTAAAGGTTCGACTGCTGCGTCCTTACTGTGGCAAAACCGTTCGCATACGGGGTTTAATGTCAGGGAGTCGCTCCACACTTTGGGTGGGTCTTCAGTTTTGTGACTTTATGACTCTTTTTCCACTCATACCACTGTTAGACTCCATTTAACTGTTAGTATTGAGCCATAATTACTTGTGGGTGCAGTAGGGGTGCTCTTCACTCACATGTTCTCACTTTAAAACAATGCATCGTGCAAAGTGGATTTCTGTGACACGCAAACCCCAAACATGAGTGTGGAAATCCTGCTGCTTTCAGCGAATGCACCAGCCTGCAGTTCGGTAGCCATCCCAGCATAATGCATCCCTTCCTTTTCTTTTTTCCCTGTGATGCGGATTGTATTCCCAAAGTCCCCTTTTGCTGTTGAAGACTGTGTAATGCTTCTCAAGCCGAAATGGGCCACAATTATCACAATCTTTATGGGCTGAGTATACATTTCCACTAAAGCGTGACTTGGCTTTCCCACCCACCCCCACTCTCCCAGTTACTGCAAAGTCCTCACTAATAAAACATAACCCTTCCAGTGAGGGACCGGTTTCATCTCCTCTCCCAGGCCCTATTTTGGCTTGTGATAACACGGGCGAGAGCGTGCTTGGCTCTTTGTACATTAAAGCTGATGGTGGTTGTGATATTGGCGGTGGGAGGGGTGGCACTGATCTGCGATCTTTTATGTCAGTTGGTGCCTCAGAGGAGAGTGATGTCTTTACCAGATGTTCTCTTCTATTTTTATTAGCATATAAAAACCTGCAAACCCTGCCCGATGCTCTTGGCCCGCTGCCGTTTTGGCTTGTGCTGCCTCTCTGACAGGATTATTTTATAGTTCCATTTAGCCGTGCGATTGAGACATCACAGGCTATATTTCTTTATCCTCTTATCCTTTTTACTTTAGCCACACAGGTGGAATGTGCATCATAAGTGCCATTATGGATGTTAATAGCTTATTCACACACGGGCTCCCTGTGGCTGTAGTGAGTCAGTCGGCTTTAATGTACACAAAATGAGAGAGATGGAGCAATTAGAGTTGTGTGGTTAATGTCAATGCACAGTCAGGAGTGAGACCAGCTGAGCAGCCTGGGTTTCTTTCTGCACGTGGACTGTATGTACGAGATGCGTGTGGCCACGCTGATGTCACCCACTGGTTTGTAGACTCCTGTTTTTGGGGGTTTTGGCCGTCACAGACTTGGATTTTTTTAAATTTCTTTGTAAAACTGGTCATGAAAACTAGAGGTTGGTCTAACTGAGAAACCGAGGAAAGAAAGAAAGGGTCATTCTCACAGATTTAGACTCAATTGGACCACCAGAGAAGGCTCCCCCTGTTGGCTGTTAGAAAGACTGCAGGTTTTAACATCAGATTAGCATCACTTTTCAGATCTAGAAACAATAGCTGTTTTATATACAGCCTGTATGGGTGCAGTGCATGCAGATTAAGTGGAAATGGACTGCAGAGCTTGTATAATGGAAGTTTGGCCTTCATCAGCTTGACCAATGATCTTGTGATCAATAGCAGACTGAATTCCTGCTTCGCAGATCTAAAATCCTCTTTAATACTCACCTGTTTGCCTTCGCTGATGCCTGATCTCTGGACCCTCTGGCTGCAGGTGTTCGTGGTCACAGTGTGGTACTGGGAGTTTTATATGCTGCCCCTCTCCCTGGTTCTGCTCATCTCGTGGAACTACCTACAGATCCACTCCGGACGGGTCAGCCACGACGTGGTGAGTTGAGAGCAGCTTTGTCAGCCTTATCCATCTTCTCCCTTTTTCTGCCAAATGACCTGTTGGCTCTTATTCACACTCCTTATTTCTTTATTTTGCAGGAAAAACAGCCCGTTAAGCCACATTTTGTTCTCTATAATTAAAGGCTGGTATGTTTCCATAGCAACCAGTTGCACATGGCTACATAATACATAATAATAAAATAACACATAATACATAAGCATTGAAAACTCACTGAATAGACTAATGTAACAGACCATTATAGCCTAAGCTAATTTACAGCGCTTGTCCTTTACTAACGCAGTTTTCTTTTTCCTCGTTCCTCCTCTACTTTTTGTCCTCGGCTCCACTGTAATTGCCCTGCCGCCCTGTTCTTGTTGTAACCGGTCAGATTCGAAAAAAAAAGAAAAGTTTTTATCTCTTCCAGTGTCACAAGGTCACCGTGCACCCCCCCACCCCCGATGTAACCACTCTTGAAAAAGTATTGAATCCGAGCTCTGTTTAGAGATGCATTAATGGTAGCTCAACATCCGAATACACAGCAGCAAATTATATACACCAAGCTCTGCTCACACAACAATACGCATTATCAGTTAATGTGCTGGCTATTTTTTACAAATAATTAACTTTATAGGTGATTAATGGGCTTTTTTTTTTTTATGACTGACAACACATTTATCTTCTGGACCAAAACACCAGAAGACAAAATTTAGTCATACGTGAATTTAATGATCCTAAGTTCAGGTAAAGATTTCTGATATTTGTTTTATAAATTAATTTAAACCGATTCAAAGTATTTATAATAAACCATGCAAAAACAAAAATTAAAATTTGGTCACAAAAAAGCTCATGTGTTTCACAGAGGAGCATCACGTGTGACCTCGGAGCTCGTGTGGGTGCCTCTTCCCGATGTCACGTCCACTTCAAACCTGACAACATAAAATTTTAAATCCTTCTTTTGAACAAACCGAAATGGATGTAATTTAAAAACAAATCTACTCAAAGATCAGAACAGAAGGTCAAAGGTCACAGCAGAGATTTAAATCTTGCAGCGTCTTTATTTTTCTTGCCTCCTCGTGGGCAACAGAAGCAACCTTTGAACCCAACACTGATATTTTACGCTGACATGGCATCTTATTGGCTAGAAGAGCTCACTTTCCTTTTTCTAAAAATATGCATTCAGTGTTCGCGCTCATTGTAGCTTTGCCTCCTGGTGCCAGTTAAATTTCTTGTGTGTAGCGGTTTTATTGGCAGTATTGAGACAGGAAATGGGGGAAAGGCACGCGGGCAGGTTGGCTTGTAGCGGGAGTCGAACCTGTGCCGCCTGCACAGTATATAGATGTGGTCGCTGGCTTCACCACTAAGGCTTTTGTGGCTTTTTATTAGCGTTACAGTGTTGAAGCATCAGCCTCAGTTTGCCAACCTGAAAGCAGTGATATGAACATGTGTGTTGTGCATTCGTACCTCTTGGCGTTGCCTTTGGTGGAAGTAGGCAGAACAACGAGTGCGAAACCAACACAGTGAAGTTGTGCGCAGAAACGATGAGCTCAGACATGCTAATCACATCACTGTCGCATACAAGCAATCATGATCCGGTGCTAACTGAAAGATATTGATTAGCCTCTGGCTCCACTGCTGTGTTTCAGGAGGTCCAATAATGAAGTTCTTGTGGTCTCACCTCTCCATTGCAATTGTTTCTTCCAGGACAGCTTGGATTTGGCGGATGAGGATGAGGATGATGAGAAGGTAAGTGCCTCTGCCAGGTGTTTGCCGACTTCTGCATGCGGCTGAATAAAAAAAGAATTTAGCGTCGTGTTTTTTCTCGTTTTTCATGTTGACAGAGGTATCTCCCTCTGATCTATGGGTCTGTGCTGCTAAGCTTTTTATTCAGTGCTAAATCTTCTGATGCATTTTGATTCCTGTCAAGCACCCGTTGTATTTTTTTGTAAACTTGTTCTTACCAAAAGACATTCGGGCTTAATGAAGACCTCACCAACCTGTTTCCACTTGTCAAAACGCATTCATATGCAAATAGAGGGGCGGGGAAAAGGGTTCTGCCGCATTTGGAAAGTCCCTCGGCTTAACACGCCATATAATACCATCAATATGGAACTAATGACGGCACTTAGACATGCTTTCTCAGAGCTCGTGTGGAAAGTTTGTGTTGAAAGTGTTAAAATGCTTTCAGGCAGTGACATATTTCTTCAGAAAGAAAGTTCATTGTGGACCGTTTGAATGGCCGGCATTGGCCTGATTTAAAGCGGTTCTCATACTGGTTCCAGTGGGAACATGACCCTGAGATGGCTGAAGTGGTTTAGGCCAGCGATGGATGCTTCACTGGGGTGAAGTGAGATTTGTCTTGCATGTGGTTTTTCACATCGAGTCACTGTACATCTGGAATATCCTTTTGCACTGTAAACAGTCCCTCAGTAACCATCTCTGTCGCCCACCGTCCACACACACACACACACACACACACACGCACACACACACACACACACACACACACACACACACCGCAGATCCTCTCTTTGGACCTATAACCCTCCTTTAGTCTCAGCGCATTTGATGTGGACATGTGGCCATGTCTCTGTCTGAAGCTGGGCCCCCCCACTCCAGAGATCTTCAAAGAATCCGGTCTCTTCTGTTTACTTTGAAGCCACTTCTCCCCTCCTGGGATCTCGACTAGCCTGAGAACGATGCTGTCTCTTTCGTAATGTCATGTCCAGTCCTTTCACTTCTTAACTTCACATTTTGCAGACGCTCTCCATCACAGCAGAGTTGAATGAGTGTTTACGGCTTTGGTTCCTGGTGTCGGTCAAAGCTGTGGTTTTGGAAATGTTGCAGCTCAGTCGGACCAAACAAAGCTCAACAGGGAGGCTTCGTTTATCCTCGAGCCTTCAAATTCTCATAGATTTCTGTTTTTATCTACTTTCAAGTCTCCGTTTTGTACTTCACATGTGTAATAAAGAATATTAAAGTGCAGTACAAAGTCCAGTGTGAAAAGCTTTATTCAACCTTTTTACATTAGTTCATTTAGACGAGAGGAGAACCGTGGCTGATACTGAAGCAGAGTGTTAAGTAACACTCGCAGCAAAAACTTGAGCTTGTTTGGGACTGATTGCACTAAAGAATTAAAGTGATTTAATGAGCCGAGTGTCTGTCAGACTGTCACAAACTATTACTGTAAGAATATTTTTCAACCGGTGCAAAACCTTTAATTAGAACCATGAAGACACAATCCTTCATTTTTAATTAGTACTTATACTGCAAATCTAAACCAACACGTTTTACACCTTCACTCCTCTTTACCTTTTTTTAATTCACATCTCTGAGGGTGCTTTACTCTTTCTGCTAAATATATTTGTGCTCAGATAAAATAAAACTTTTCCAGCTCTTTGCTGTTACGCGTTCGTCCTGACCACCGTGTCGGCTTTGAGGATTTTCCAGAGCAGATTTTTCTTTTCTTTTTCTTGCTCCTGCAGGAGTGCGAGAGGAGGGGGCTCATAGAGAAAATCCATATGGTCCAAGACATCATCGTCACCGTTCAAAACCTTCTCGACGCGATCGCTTGTTTCGGGGAGAGGATTAAGAAGTAAGACATCACACAGATGCAGCGTGTTTGGAGCTGGTTACTTTTTATTTTGATCAAAGTCTTTCTATTGAGTTTATATGAAAAAATATTACAAACATAATCACAACATACTATACCCTTGCTCCCCCCCCCCCCAAACACGCCAAACTAAATCTAACTAA
>VOQJ01023359.1:7005-18368 GCA_015052665.1 Apistogramma diplotaenia | reverse complement strand
AACACACCCTGCATATTCATTCATGCTCAGTTATACTAGAATAGACCTGATGTGGTTGTACAATGTTACATCAGTAAAGTGGTTTGATTTCATTCATCGGGGCAGGTTTTGGAAGCACTGCCATACCTTATAGAGTTATCACACTACATGCCTAATATTATTGTAGGGTTTTTACCTTACAATATAAAACATCTTTAGCCGGCTGTTTGTTGTGATTTAGCGCTATATAAATAAAATGGACTTGAATTGAAGTGAATTAATGGAATCCACCTCTGTGAGTGGGCTACTGCATGGTACATGTAACCGTGCCCTGGCACATTACACTGTGATCACGTTTGTCAATCAAGCTGGACTCTTCCTTCTGGCACCTCCTTGAGTTGCCACTTGATTGTCAGGCTGTCAGGTCTCACTTAAGCTAATTAAATGTGTGTTTTCAAGGTGGTACCCTTTTGAAGCAAATGTAAAAGCTTTTCCAACATAAAATATGGCTTGTTGTTGTGTGTATTTATAGAAACACGTCATCCAAGAAGTTTGATCTCCAGCTGGTGAGTGAAATTCTGCTGTTTTATTTGTTAGCGTCATGCTAATCGAGTTTGCTAGCTTTAGCATTAACGCTCCTCATTTGTGGTTAAAGAACAAGAAGCTAGCAACAGAGATAAATGCAAGGCTTCAAAATGTTAGTTTGCTAACCAGTTGGTGACTTCAGGGGCCATATTGCACAGCCTACAGAGAGGTAAGCTGTTCAATTAGAGGTATATTTCACACCAACCAAAAAGTGCTATTTTTTCTCATTATGGTGATGTGAAATGTTCTTGTTTTGCCAAGTTTTTATCACATCCCCAAACAACAACAAAGGGTAAGCTGGAGTTCTTCCCACTGTGAAGTTATGAAACAGCCAGAGAGTAGATTACTCAGCCTGTTCACCTAATTCATATACACTGACAGGACACTTTATTAGGTACACTTTACTGCTAAGCGGTTGGAACACAGAACTGCCTTAATTCTTTGTGGCACAGGGTCAACAAAGTGCTGGAAACACAGAGATTCAGGTTCATATTCACATGAACGCGTCAATCAGCCGCACATCTATGATGTGAATCATATCCCATATCCCAAAGTTGCTCCATTGATTGCGATCAGCTGACATTCAAGAAACCAGTTTGTGATGATCTGAGCTGAGCTGTGTGGAGAAAATATACAGTTACACCACTATCAGCCCAAAGCCTGGTTTCTAGGCAGGATCTGTCCATGCTTTCATATTGTTTATGCCAAGTTCTGACCCTACCATTGAATGTCGCAGCAGAAGTTGAGACACATCACACCAGGCAACATTTTTCCAGTTTTCTGTTCAATTTCAGTGAGCCTGTGTGACGTTTAGCCTTAGTTTCTCTTCTTTGTTGATGGGAGTGCCACTCACTGTGTCCCCATCTGTGTCAAGGTTCAGTGTCTTGTGCTTTCATAGATGTTCTTCTGCATACCTTGCCTGTAACCACTGGTTATTTGAGTTATCATTCTCTTCCTATTAGCTTGAAGCAGCCTAGCTGTCTTCTGACCTCTGGCAACAACAAGGCATTTTCATCCAGAGAACTCTTGCTCACTGGATATTTTCTCTTTTTCGGACCATTGTTGTGCTGGAAGTCCCAGAAAATCATGCGGCACCAACAGCCGTGTCTCATTCAAAGTCACTTAAATCACCTTCACCATTCTGATGGTTTGAATTGCAGAAGATTGTCTCGATGCCTGAGTGCGCTGAGTTGCTGCCATGTTATTGGCTGATGGAGTACTTGCCTAAACAAACAGTTGAATAGGTATTCCTAAAAACAAAGTTACTAACATTTCATGTGTAATATTTTATTGTGTGTTAATCATTTGCTTTCTAATTAGTGACAGTGTTTTTGCATGTACACGCATTTATGCTTTCTGTCAACTAAGTGAAAAAACATTTGCAAATAATGAACATAACATGAGTGCCACTAGTTCAAGCAGGTATAAATGACCCCAGAAAGAAAATGGGTGCTGTGAAATGAACTGTAAACAACAAACCTTTTTTTGGGCAAATCTAGTGGCAGTGCAGATATAAGCTATCTGCAGGAGTGCTGAAGCAAGCCTTCACGAAGCTTTAGGGTGAGCTACTGTCGATTCTGTCAGACGAAAGCAAACATTTTAATGCATATTCTGCCCACAAGGTCTGAATCAAAAAGTCAAAATTTGCAACATATCAGAAATGTCACGGAGAGATGAAGCATCCAGAAAGTCGTGGGAAATCTGTGAATGACTGAACACAGCACAAAATAATTAAGACTATTAAGACTATGAGCAAACAGCCACAAAACTGTTGAGTTTTACTGCTGTTAAATGGTAGAACACATACATGTATTTAAAGCTGATTTGTGTGATTCTGTTGTGTTTTTTTTAGTTTAGAAGTGGCTGTTATTGGGGACTGAAAGAGTTGCAGGGTAATCTTTGAGCTATAAAATAAAATACGTTTCCATGTTGCTTCTTTAGTCTGAGTCAAAAAAATCAACACTTATTGGAAGAACTGCCAACTCAGACGATGGCACCATGTGTTCTCTACAGTCCTACAACAGGAAGTGCGTTGACGGATCTGTAATTTTATCATATTTAAGTCTTTACATTGTGTTTCTTTTCTTTCCTCAGTCAAAATTCATTAGTTGTATAGTAATGAGCATGATTTTGACCATGTGGACACTCCACACTTGCTCCAACACCCCCTGTAGTTTTTACAGTCCCACAGGGAGTCTGGGTCTAGGTAAATCACAGGCTCGGTGTGCACTAGCTGTGCTGCTGCCCACAGGCTGCGACTCGACTGTGCTGTCCCGGAGCAGGCCAACATCAAAGACCCCGATCCAGAAGAGCCCGGGGCAATGAAGAGCTAAGAGCTCTGATTGACAGAGGAGATGCAAAATAATCTTCATGAGATCAACTCGGTGATGTTACATTGGCCTTTGTCTGTGTTTGTTTTTGTTTTGCATGAGATAGTCACTAAATATATTACAGATTCCCCCTTAAAATTCTGTTAAAATCAGGAGTGTCAGGTAAGATCCACAGTACGTATTGACCCACACAGAGATGTTTTGTGCTAGACAGTAGACCTCATTGTGGCCTTGAAGACATTTGAATTCAATTGAAGCCCTTAGAGGCATTTTTGTCTTTGTTGCCATATTTAAATCTGAAGTGTTTATTTTTGTCTATAGCTTTTGCTCCTCTGTAGTGGCAAAATCCATTGATGTTCAGGCTGTGTGTGATGCACCTATTCCATTGTGCAATTATTTAAAGTAATTACATCAAAACACATCTGTATTTGAATATTTTAGTCATAAAAATAAACTTTCAGAAATGCTAAATTCTCAGTAAGACATTAAGATTTCTGGTGTTTTATCCTAAAGATTAAGGGCTGGGGAATATATTTTTTTGTTACAAACAAATCCCCAAAAATATATTTCAGTACTTTCCTGCTCTTCATTTGGAGACCAGCACAAAATGCTGAGGGTGTAAATCTTTAAATCCTTAAATAAGTTCTTGAAATAGCTGGACACTTGCATTTTTAGCAGTCAGCATTCAAACTAAAGTATTGCACATTTATTTATTAGGAACAATTTTTAAGCATGGATAAATACTCATTTGGTCTTGTTGTGTAACTCCCCAAGAGAAAGACCTCATTCTTTGTTTATGCAGCCTGTTATTACGACCGGTAGTGTTTTAAAGTTAGAAAACCTCTTGTAACCACATGAATCAGTTCATAGAAAACGTGTGCTAGTGTTGTTTTAACGCAGCCTAACATCATTTTCATGACCATGTCCAAAGTGTGCCTCCTCACCCACCTCAAATGAAAGTGAAAGTCAACAGCAAGTGAATCAAACTGAACTGAACGTGTAGAGTTTGATTGTGGCTGAAACTCGACATTTCGTCCATTACATTTAGCTAACAGTTTATCAATTTCAACAATTTATCCTTTTGAGCTGCTGTGACTGTTTGGAAATGATATTTAGGTCATTAATTCCTTTTAAAATAGTTTTCCAAACTCTAGGATTGAAGTCATGTGTCTTAATCAAATCAAAGAATTTCTGTTCAGCCGCGTTACATTTCCTCATCCTAATTATTGTTCCATCTAGGACACAGATACTTCTGACTGGGCAGCCATGATCTGTGTATTCGTGGCACTAGCAGTGTGTATTTAGATTCAGAATGAACTACTGCAGTGAAGGTCTGAGTGGAGTCATAAAAGACAAGGCAAACTATATAGCGTAGATCAACCAGTAAATGTTGTCGAGCTCTGACTCCACTCTCCCACGAGATACCTCAGCCCTGTCTTTTGGGGCAGTATCTCCTCCAACACCAAGCGGGAACTCCACCATTTTCCGGCTGACATCCATATCCTCAGTTTCAGACTGAGCCTCAAACCATCCCAGTGTGAGCTGCGGGTCACTGCTCATGGAAGCCAGTCCGAAGCATTAACAGAACTTGTTGACTGTAAGAAATTACATGTTTTATTTTCTTCCAAACAAAAGTATAAGATTGGTTTTTAAATAAATAAAAATGAACAAAGATATTCTGGGTTTGAGTTTATTTAATGTTACAGTATGTGGTCGTTAATTAGAAGAACTCTTTTAACCTTATTATCAACCAGCTATAATGTTATCTTGGTGACATCTGTGTGTTGTGCTGCAGATATCTAGTGAAGCTAGCATGCTAAGACACCACTTTGACCCCAGAAATGGAATAAATACGGAGTCACTGTAATTCCTAGTCTGCCCTCTGTGCAAAATGTGAGGAAGAACATGTAGGGGTCCTCAATCCAGGCCCTCGAGGGCCTGGATTGAGGACCCCTGTTATCAAACATGTTGAAAGGACAGGCAAAATTAACTTTAATCTAGCATTACTCTTTTGTAGAAGTTGCACTATCTCTACATCATTGCTTTCTCCCAGGCCCTGTGCCATGGGCACCAGGTGACACCAAGTACTGGAAGCCTGGTTCTCACAGCAAGCAGGTCATCATGCAGGTAGGTTGTTGGATAATTTGTGTCTGGTGATGGTGGAAAGAGGCACTTTGCTTTGATGTCCATCTGGCATAGACGGCTAGGCAAAGAAGCCAAACTGTCTAGGAACCATAGCAACTGCCGCATGTCATTGCCAAACAACAGCCACACCAGAGCAGGCTATTGAAGGAAATGTTTGTGAGACAAACTGTATTATTTTAGCCAGTTTAAAAAAAAAAGGTTTGGCAGATTAGTATGTTCCCTTGGCTGGCAAATCAGAAAGTTAATTATTGCTACTGGTTATGAAAAGTATTGTTTAAAGCTGCCATAGAACATGTTGAGAATTATGATGTCAGGTCCTGTCTCTGGCTGTTGGGGTCGTGTGTGGGATTGAGGACTCTTCTGTACTGCATGATGGAGGATTAATTATTGGAGTGTTCATGTTGGTAGTACAGTAGCTTGTTGGAAGTTGTAGGCCATCTGTGGGTCAGTTTATTTCCAGTTGATCCTGGCAGTAGTCAGGGTCACCCCAGGGTCACCGTTTACTGAACGTGCTGCGTGATTGTGTGGTGGAAACGGCCCTAACTGTTGTGGAAGGGAGCACCCATCTGGTCCCTCACTGCCCAGAGCATAGGAACATCTGACTCTGTTCTCAGTGATGATGTAACCGTAGCTGCTGTGACAGGGACGTAGCAAATGTGTGTTCAGCTGGGGAGTGCTTGCCTGCACAGGCAGTTCTAGCACCTCAGAGTCATTCTGGTACCTGTAACCATTTGATCTCCTCCCAGCAGACTCCCACTGCTACTGCTGTTGGTGAGCAGAAATGCTGCTGATGGTGTCTGGGACTCTTCTCAGCTTTCCTCCCAGAGTGGATTTGCCTCTGAGGCCAAATAGGAGTAGCAGGAGTAGCAGGCTGGCAGAGCGAATCATCTTCTGTGGAGAGCTGCTGGGGGGGGGGACTCCCTGAACTTCGATGTCTGACTCAGTTCTGTCCAGAGACTTTCTATTTTCCTTTGCAGGTGTATCTGCAGGGGGTGGGGTCTGGACTGCAAGGCCGAAATACCTTTATGAATGAATGAGCCCAATAAAAACCTACTTTTTAAAAGGGTTTCTAACTGTTTTATCTTATTTAGCTCTTTAACTACACTAACCTTAGCCATTTAATTTGTCTTTGTCTTACAAATGGATCTTTCACAACCTTTACCAAAAAGTATATGTTCAGATGCAATACATGTGACCCAAATACTGTTTCTTCACTCTCTGATGACCTGAGTAATTGAAATCCCCTGTGCGCCTTTTATGACAAGCTGTTAAAGTTGTAGGAAAAGCTGCGTGTCCCTCTGTGAGGATGATAGACGGCTTATTGAAACTCTTGCATATGTAGAAGATGGTAATAGGTTCCTGTGGGAAATGTTGCTGTGCCCGTGCCCAAGACAGCTCTCTAGTCAAAAAGTGAATGCTAAATTGCATGAAACAGTCCAAGTCATTGTAGCAGCTCTTCATAACTGCCCCTCAAGTAACATTTATTTACTGATGCATGAATACAGATTTATTAATCTTTCCCACAGAATTCACTTTTTCAGTGTGATGCATCGTGCTTCAAACATTTAGATTTTCTACTTTTTTAAAATGTTTTCTTTACTTGAAAATGAATGTGGAACGCTAACTAAATGTTTTAGTCCAGTGTACATGTCTCCAGCCCTCAAAACATTTAAAAAATAATGAGATCTAGTGATTTATTGGTATTTGATGTGTCCTTTTCTTGTCGTGAAAATATGTACCCTAATTTTTTCTATTTAATTATCACATTAAAACCTACTATACTGCCCTTGAGTCCTGTTCTCATAAAGTATAAAGATGAATTGTGAAAAGAATGTGTGTTTTCTCTCAAATGCTCCCCCCCCCCTTCTCAATCTCATCAGCCACCGTGATTAAGGTTTGGCATTGGGGATTGTGCTGTCTTTTTGGAGAGATATTTCAGCTGCATTTCTGACACTCTGAAAGGAGAGGAAGATAAAGGAGGCGTCGGGGAAAAAACTCCTTCCCGTTGTGTGAGTCCTAGAGAGGGCCTTGAACCCTGCCATTCACGCCTTTCTCTCCATCAGCTGAGTCTAATTGCCAGAGAGGACAGGAGACCCCAGGCCTGATCGTTCCTTATCCTCTTTAGCGCTTTCAGGCGAGTGAAAGGCGAGCTTCTGCTTTTGATCTTTTCTCTGATTCGCTTTTTCTTCTCTGTCATCCCTACCATCCTCTCCTCAGGAGTGACACCAACTCCTTTCACTGGCTGCCCCCGTCTCCATCTGCCCAAAATAATGACCAAGGCCCAGGCATTATTAAACAGAGGTGGAGAAGAGAGGTCAGCACTGGGAGAGGGAGAGGGAGGTCTGGAAGGGGACTCCAAACTCCTCTAAGGAGGGGTGCCCCTATTCCAAATCTACTCCGTAGCCTCTCTGTGTTCCCCCAAATTCATCCCTTACAGTTTTCATGGCCTTAGCCTGGAGAAAGTCCATTCTTTAACAGACCACGTACGTGAAGGCTCGTCCTTTCCCAGAGGCGCTGCTACAATAAGACCCCAGGCTGCTTGAGACAATGGGGCCTGTGTGATCTCTCAGCCAGACTCGGGATGAGACGATGCCTTGCTTGCCAGTCCCATGGGAGGGTAGACCCAGTGGTCATTGTTGACAGCTAATGGACAGCATCTTTCCACTGGCAGGCCCCTCTGCAGACTGTGTCATTTTAAGTTGCTTAATAACAACACTCAGTTTTGACCGACGGAGGAATCCTATCGAGGAGAGCAGTTTGTTTGCAGATGAAAATCATTCCCCTTGCAAATCTCTAAAGCTAACACTGAGGGGGTGGAGGGGTGATTGGATGAATGCATCCAGCAAGTAAAGACAGCATTCAGTGGAGTAAATTCAATAATGGGGAACAGAATTGGAATCTCTTCATTCAGCCGAGCAGCAAAATTACAGACACTCCTTTTTTCTTTCCCCCCCTTTTTTTTATTACCAGAGCAGAGAGACACAGACAGGTGATAATTGTGTCGGACATGCTGACACAGAAGGTGCAGGACAGTACCAGACTGCAGGCATGAAACACTGCATCTATATCTGCACTGATCTCCCCCTAACAACTGTCCTCGCTGTGATAGCCGGTGCAGTGCTGTTACAGGAATATGAGTGCATTTATAATCATACTTGCACAGTGCTTCTGCTTCAACTCTAATGGACTTTCATAGGTTTAAAAACGCACTCCTGTCCCGTGCATTTGCAACCAAACAGCTGCAGCACATCTGTAGCTTGACTCCAGCCGCAGACCTGTGTTGCGTGTCTCGGACCGGTGACTCCTGGCTTTTCCTCAAATGAGTGTTAAATGCCTCTGTGCAGAACCGAGATGTAATAAGATATTTTACTCCAGTAATCTTTATAAGAATATCAAGTATCACATGAGGTGAGATTAGAAGCACCCAGTGCATAAAAATGAAATCTGATGTATTTGTGTTGCCGTGTAGAGTTGTCAGACTGTTTGTATCTCATGCATCTGAAGAAAACATCAAAAAGTTGTTCAGAAATTGTTTTAATATGTATTTCTGGTAAATTCTCCTGAGGTTCTGCTTTGCTATAAAGCTTTAAAAAAATAGATGGATTAGCGAGAATGGACATGATATTTTATTACCTGCCTCCTGGAAATGCCTTTCAGTGATGTGATAGAGCAGTTTTATCTAAATTACTTTTAAATGCTGGAAGAAGCAAAGTGTTTCTTTAATGTCTGGTTTTGTTCAGTATATTTTCTTAATTTTCTGTTCATTTTTCCTTTTTTTCATGCTTGGCTCAGACTGTGTGAGTGTGATGGATTCTGGAGTGCTGGAGGAGGAGGAGGAGGAGAGGAAAAGGGCAGAGTATTAGGTCAGGTTGATAGAGATGTCAGCACTGCTTCAGTAATCTTGTGACGCACAAGAGAGTGGCAAAGAAGGGAAGGAGAAAAAAAAGCCGGGAGGGAAGGGAGCGGGACAGCTGAAAGACCAGCAGCTTGGTGACAGTAGAAGCAGAGACCACCCCAACAACAGCAGCAGGGGAAGCTGGGAGGGGAGGGTGGCGGGGGGGGAGTGGGGAGGGTGTGAGGAGTAAAGCTGGGGGGCTGGTGGAGGGGCGGAGGGGGTGGCGTTTGGATCTTCAGTTACACATCATAGCTGATGGTTAACCCTCCTCTCAGCAGTGTTTTCGAAGGAGAAAGGGTGGTGAGCCAGTTATCAACACAGTGAAGGGCTTAAGCCTTGTCTACCTCGTTTAACGTCTCTAACACACTGCACTTATTTACTGTTGTGCCAGATGCAATAAAAACACAAGTATGCGCTCTAATAGAAGGTCCTTAGGGGATCCGTAAAAATAATGAACATGGATTTCTTGTTTACAGCCTTTCTGGCTTTTAATTGACTCATCTGTAAATGAAATCTATTCTGTAAATACGTTTTACGCAGCGCACTTATACGCTCAGTTACATACACGTTTAATATGCACACGAGCAGGCGTGTTATTACCTATGTCGTATCCGCTCGTAAACATTAAATCTACCTACAATACCATGTTGTGTTTAAGTGGAGCTTCTGGCATCCAGGGTTCTGCTCAGTGGGTGACCCAGTAATGAAATGTGATTCAGGTGGTAGATGGATATCTGTAGTGAAATATCTCTCCCAGCTCACTGGCTGCAGCCCAGACGTCGCCTTCTGCTCGCTCCTGCTGTAAAGTGTGATTTGTGGTGTTTGGCCTTTTGTCTAGGACAATTATGTTCACCATTAACAAGCTTTCTTCTGTTATTGTTCATATCAATTAGAGGTGGATGGTAATTTGAGCTGATGGCGGAGACGGTGCTGAGTGATTTAGTGCTGATGTTGTGGGTGTATGGGGGCAATTAGTGCCGCAACAAAGTCCGGCTTTTGTTCAGCTAGTTTGTGGCAGCATGTGGAGCTCAGCAACATTCCTCAGGTTTTTTTTCTTCCCGTCTTGGCTGCGTTCGGACCGACTGCTCCGTGTAAACAGCGCTGTGGTCCACACGCTGCACTGGCTTCCGGAATTACATCCAGGGCGGCTCCGAACCCGGAGCTCCCAACACAGTGAGCTGCACCAACCTTCGTTCTCAGGTTCAAGTAAAATGAGTTGTGAAAAATTAACTCATCTGTTGAGTTTACCTTTTGGTTTATTGGGCAGGAATCTCCACTCTAACTGCACATCATCTCCTGCAGGTCATGTAAAGATCATTTCATGGAGCAGGGATGGCCAACTAGTTTTCCCAGCATGAGAAACTGGGACTGTTGTGGAAGGCCGCACCAATCAGGTGAACTGTTGTCGTGGACCTGATTCTACTCGGGCCTCTTGGCCAGGTCATGTTTGTAAATGAGAAATGGTTCTCAAACATTTTACCTGGTAAAATAAAGGTTTAAAAAACTCACTTCTGCTCAATATTAATCGTATCTCTCTATAAATTTATTGATGTGACCCTCCACAACCTCGGAGTAGGGTCTTGTTTAATTAAAGCAGGTCTGGGGTCATTATGCCATGGTTTCTAACACCTGAGCTGATCTGAATAGACCAAAGCACACATGTCTTTCTTATTATTTAGAATTTCTTTTGTTGGCTCAGAAAATAAAAAATATATAATTATTTTTCAAAATGAATGATTTTAGGTCTGTTTACTTCAGTCTTACTATTCTATTGCTGCTCAAGATGTCATGATGGGAAAGACCAATTAACTCAAATCTAAACCAAATCTAAAATTTAGAGGTTTTGCAGAAATATGCAAAAATCAGTAGACTGCAACTGAGGACCTGCTATGAATTCAACACTGCATATCCATCTTCTGCACACACCCAACAGTCTCCACGGTGCTGCACGAGAGCTCCTTCTGAAGAAGAAAGAACCCACTTGCGACTGCTCATAAAGGTTTATTGTCAGTAATAACTGAAAGTGACTCAGACGAGCGTGTCAACATTTTCATAAACTCGGAGCTTCTCTTGATTATAGTCGCAGTGTTTAGCGAGATCTAACTGAGCAAACAAAACCGAGGCTTTAAAAGTGGGCGAAGACACAAAAGTAGGATTTTGAAAATGAGAGGGACCTGTCCTCCCTGCTCTAAATTACACCTTTTGTCTCGGATCATGTTTCCTCTTCAGACCCGAAGCTGCAAAAACACACCAACACATTCCATTTTTAAATGCAGGGCTAATTTTAGTCTGACAAGCTCTCTTATGGCAGCAGCGGCGTTGCTGCTTTTCTTTGGCATGAATAACTCCTCATACACGGGCAGCATTCCAGCACAGAAACCTGCCGTTGCCCCCCCCCCCCCCCCCCCCTTTGCTGGGGCACCCGGGGG
>VOQJ01023358.1:52516-68203 GCA_015052665.1 Apistogramma diplotaenia | reverse complement strand
GTGGGGGGGGGGGGGGGGGGGGGAGGGGGGGGGGGGGGGGGGGGGGGGGGGGGGGGGGGGGGGGGGGGGGGGGGGGGGGGGGGGGGGGGGTAAGAGAGGGATTTGACAGGTGGGGGAACAATAAGATTGGGTGTAGCAGTGCAGCGTGGGGGAAATAATTGCTTGGAAATAAGTCACATATTAATTTGTTTTGTGCACTTCAGTCGATTATTAAGGCTCATTAAGGCTGAAGATGTAAGAAGACGATTCATGAGCTATATGTCTGATTTCCACAGTATGATGGTATAATATACAAAAGGTAGAATTAGGTGAGTGAATCTAATCAAAATTTCCACCATAAATGTTATAATAGATATAATAGTAAATTTGCCTGCTTACCCTTTCAATCACCTTTCTCCATCTCTGATTGTGTCACATTTGTTCTCTTCCTACATTTAGCTAAAAGACACATTTTGTGGCAAACTGAGCAGAAACAGTTTGTGTGTTTGCTGAATTTCTTCAAAAATTGCATTTGAAATGATCTGGCACTTTAAAAAACGCTCTGTGCCTCTGTTTATGCTCGCTCCTGTTTCTGGTGCTAACTGAATGCTGAAGTACCTGTACTGCAACCCACTTTATTTGCATCAGCACCATGAGCGCATCACATGGAGGAGGGAATTAATTTTATTAGTTCCTTATTACTGAGCAAGTATTTCTACGCCGTCACTGCAAGCAATGCCAGGTGGCAGCATGCAAAATTTTAACTCATTTGACAGTGACGTGCGTTAACCTGCTTATCATATTTAAATAGTCATTAACTGGAGCTGCCGCTATGCCGTCTCAAATTGTTTTGGCCTACTTTAACCCCCGGTGTGAGGAGGGGACACCCTGGCGTCAGGATTTTGGTGAGCAGATCAGTAGGCTACTGGGTGGGAGGTGCAGGAGCGGAGGCTTGTTGGGATCAGTGGGAATGTTGCCACAGAGGAGTAAGATTGAAGAAGGAGCCAAAAAAAACAAAAAACTGGGCTGTAGCCAGCAGGTGATTTGGTGCAGCTTTTGGCTTTTAAACTGTGCTGATAATTTTTTTGTTCCTTTCTTGGTCATATTCCAATATCCTGAACAATGAGGTGGAAATATGAAGATAAGGAGTTATGGACTCACTGATATTTTCGCAGCTTTGGCTGGATCTGTCACAGTTTCTAAGATACAGCTTAGACATTATTTAAAGCATGTTTCTCCTTTTAGAAAATGGTAGGTGCTGACGTTAGATGCTGAAATTGTCTTTCTCGATCCTCATTGTTAACTGGTGTTATTGGTTTTTCTAGCACTGCATTGTTGTGCTGCTTGACAACAAATTCTCCAGTTTTCAAAAGAAACAAAGGGAAAGAATAAAATCAAAATACTTGTTGAAAACATCCACTACCAGTGTACAGTCTTTAGCTTCCTGGTGTAACCACGTGTACTTACTGAGCAGTGGTATTTGTGTAGTGGTTTGGGGGCATTTTGTTTAGACGAAGAACAGAGGTGACAGAAAATGAGGAAAGAGAGACGAAATAATGTGCAACAAAGGTCTCCTGTTGGCATCAAACAAGAATGACTTGAGCAAAGGATACTTTTTAACCACCAGGCCTCATGGGTTCCCCACAAGGAAACAAGATTGGATCACTGTAGCTGTCCTCACTGTCATTTTATTTGCATTCAAATAAACCCGTAGACACTCAGAATGTCTGTTCAGTGCAGTGTTACTGAAAGGATGATCATTTTACAGTGAGAAAGCTCATTTACAAGTGAAAAACCTTTAAAGACAGTCGCCAGTCTTTCCAGGAGAGAACTTCACCCCAAGGTCAGAAAATACAAGGCGAGAAACCCAAGAGCTACACCTCAGATTCTTCAGGCCTCAGTTAGTATGTTAAATGTTAAAGTTCATGACAGTACAAAAAAACCCCAAAACAAACACAGCTTATCAACACAACTACCTCATATCATCTGTCAAACAGGTTGAAGGGGGTGATGAGCTGGGCTTGCATCATTGTATCAACCACGAACTCCTCTGTATACCAAAGTATTTTACAGTCAAATGTGAGCGCGTCTGTCTGACAGCTGCAGCTTGGCCCAAACTGGGTCATACAAGATCCCAAGCACAGCAGCAGATCAGCTGGAGAACGGCAGGAAAAAAAAGGATTAAGGTGTTGCAATGTCCCCGTCAAAGTCCAGAGCCCAGTCTGACTGAAATGCTGCAGTGGGACCTTGAGAGATCTGTCCAAACAACAAATGCCTCAATGAACTGAAGCAACATTGTGCAGAAGAGTGAGTCACGGTTCCTCCACAATGATGCGAGAGACGGATAAAGCCGTACAGAAAGCAATTACTTCCAATTATTGTTGCTAAAGGTGGTTCTACAAGCTGTTGAGTCACGTGAAAACTTTCACTTTCACATGTCTATAAAGATTATCAGCTCTCACCAACATCAAACAGAGCCGAGACAGCAGTCTGAAGCCCGAGCTTCATGCCGCTCTCTTGGCAATGTCGCTGTGAGCAGCGAGATTGCATAGGCTGACATCATTATCTGATATAAGAATCCACCACTGCAACAGGATAAACATGACAGGAAATAAGGAAAATCAAAACAGACCTCTCTAAAAAGTCCCAGCACTTTATTTAACTGGGAAAAAAATCCATGTTTTCCACAAGAAAATAAGAATTTGTCATGAGCAAAGGGGCAGAAAACAAATAGCCAATGTGAAAGAAACGGCATTGAACCTCGAAAGCAATTCTGGCTCCCCAAACTCCTAATCTGCACCAAAGAAAAACTGCTACTGTAAACTCTTTTCATTTGGGAGAGGTGCTAAACATTGTTCTTGAAATAAAAATCGATTACGTTTTTGATTAATAAACCTCTGGACAGAGCTCGTCTGCTTGAGACGCCACATGAAAGCCTTTAAATTTGCTGCTGCAGAGATCTTTGCTGTTAAAAAAAAAAATCCTCCTGACTCACACAACGAGTTTCTTTTTATATTATCAGAAGCAGCAGCAGCAGCGGCATTGTTTATAAGGGATACATAGAAGAGAAGCAAGAGCAGTCATGGCAACCTAAAAAAAAAAAAACACCCCCGTCATCGACAGGAAAACTGAGGGGCGATTGCGCAGCGTTGCAAACACCATTTGAGTGACAGGCAATACCTGCAAATGGATTGCTTGGCTGCTGGGACCGAGTTGTCACCAGAATAAATGTTATAAATAGGAATATCCTGTCTTAAAGGCTTTACAGCTTATAAGTGGCATGATTCTTTGCACATATGTTGCTACCACTGTTTTACAGGAGCGCCAGATGAAGGCAGGCACTTGTACACTGAGTGGTAAATCTGTGTTGGATGAGTGCCTCGATGAGTGCGATTTAAAATCCCATCTTTCTGCTTGGTGTTTAGGCCTCTTCATACCCCGCTGATAAGAGAGGGAAGTTTTCAGCTGCATTACAAGCAGAGAGAGCGGATGATGACAGCAGGGCTCACCTCGCCCCAGGGAGGTGAGTAGCCCAGAGGTGTTGTGGAGAAATGGATTTTTCGGAACGCGGCTGTGCATCGAGACGACCAAAAATGGAGGAAAGCGAAGGCACACTGTGGTAAACAACACAAGGCAAAATGGGAGGCACAGGTGGAGGAAGTTTAGGATCAATACTGGTTGATCTGAGAGGTACTGAACAATGAAAGCAGGAGATAAACTTTTAGGTTGAATATAGAAATAAAAATGAAACAACCCCAAATCCACAGGTATTATTGCATTCATCTTTATGATGATTTAACGATGTTTTGCCAATCTGCTGTTATTAAATATTCAAATTAATAACTTTAAACTCGGTATTGTTCTCCTCCACCAGCTCTTGAGGCCAGCATCTATCATTCAGTGCTCAGCAAGTGCTTTTCAGAGCGTCTTACTCAAGGTTGTTTAGTTGGAAAAAGTTTCTTGCTGTGATAAAAATGATGGTCGAGCTCGATCATTTCTACGGTCTGGCAGAAAGCTCCTATAAAAAAGCACAAAGCAAATGAATGACCTTCAATGTCTGTAGATTGTTTATGCTCATATACATAGTGTTAAGAGTTTTTTTGAGTTCACCACTGTTGATAAAGACTTCGAAGAAGCACAGGGTGAGATGCTGCAGTTGTTTCTCATCATCAGAACTGCCTCCATTTAAGCCAAATTGATGATAAAAGTAGCAAGCATCTCAAATTTATTTTAGCCACTGCAACTTTGATAGAATTAGCAACTTTGACAGCAAAAGGTGCAAAAGATGCACTGCAAAGTAGGCCAGCATGGTGGTGCAGTGAGCGCTGCCAAAGGTCCCAGGTTTGACTCCACCTGCTGGCTGGGGCATTTGTGTGCAGTCTGCACGTCCTCCCTGCGCCTGCGTAGGTTCTCTCTGGGCACTCCGGCTTCCTCCCAGGTCCAAAACATGTAGAATTGGTGATTCTGAAGAAAACTTTCCCCAGTTTAAATAAATTGCGAGAAAGACATAATTTACTCAGCGGTCACCGGGATGTAACATTGCACATAAACTGATAAAAACATTCCTATGAAAGTCTGGTGACTCTGGTGTCCCGAAGTGCTTTTTAAAAAGACTTTTCTCCAGAGGCTAGACTTGTACTCACCGTGCACAGTTTTATGACATTATGGCTTTATTTATGGCTCAAACCAGAGTGCCAGTCAGAGGAAGGATTCTACAGCAATAAAGACAGATAAATATTTATTTTGTAAAGTGCACTCACTCTTTGGCTGAAGGACAGTAGGTCAGTTCACATCAGAAGACCCTTTTAAACATTCAACAAGCTCATAGTTTTGGTGGTTGAAAAAAGAAACGGAGAGCTAAAGATATTTTGCTGCTGAGGAAAGTTCTTCACTGACTGAAAAGACCCACAAATCTGCAAGTGGCATCCACAATAAGATTGTAATTCTTTAAATGCAGAGGAAGTATACTCATGTGCTTTCCTTTTTATTCCTTTACAAAAGAAACTGGATCATTGTTTAAGAAGGGAAAGGAGATTATAGCATCCCACAATACACTGCGGCAGCAGCAGCCAAAGTTGATGCACGTCTCACCTGAATATAACAATTATTTGCTACACACTTCATACAGTAACCGACAATCAGAGAGTTTCTAAATGCACCTGGATCTTCAGAACATTATAGTTTCACCACAGCAGACCCACATCACCAGCATATATCATATAACATATACACAGGGCCCATTTGGTCACAATATTTAGGTGGGGGAAAAAACTTCCACCTACACTGTCTTTTTAGGTAGGAAATGTCAGAAAATAAATATTTCAGTACAATATATAACTATTGAAGCTGATAACCAAAGGTGAGAGCTTAGAGACTTCTCTCAGCAATGCTATTTCGTTTTCTAAGGAGTTAATGAGTGCTCCTCAACATCTTCCTGTGACCTTAGACTGACTTGTTCAAGGTCAAAGAAAAGTATTTATAAGAAGACATGAGATGCATTTCTTAATGACTCAAATACAATCTTGGGTTTTCTGTTAAAAGGAAGCTTCTCTATTACTTCTTTTCTACTGATGCAGCTCTGCTGTGAAAGCTAGATCATCTGCCTCCCTCTCATCCATCCCCAGCATCCTCTTCTCATCCACAAACCCTGTCCTTCTTCACCGTATATTAACTTTCCTCCCTAAAGCTGAAACACTGATGTCATTGTGCCACAGCAAGAAGTCCACTAATGATTTGAAGTTGCAGCCCACACAATTTATTCCCCCCCTTTGAAAATGACCTCACATTTAACTTTATAACAGCCAAAGGAGAAGAAAACATTGTGGCTGGTTCTCAGCAGGCTGGAGCACACAGGTGTATGACCCTGACAGGAAAATATTTTTCTTTCTGAGAGATCTAATTATTCTAACAACAGCTGGAGAATGAAAGACTTCATTCACAAAGAGACTGACCTGTGCCAGATGTTGCCTTAATGATGCAGCATGTAATAACTTTTTTGATACCATCATACCATGTATGAATAAAGTTTTAAGTTAAAAAAGAAAAGTAAAGCCGGCGCTCTTTACTTCAGTTCAGGGTCAGAGCTGTACAGCTGTGATTCCTGTGGCTCACATTCTGATAGAACGGAGACTTCTGGGAACATAATGTGCACGAGGAGTGAAATGTGTGCAGCCGAAAGCAGTTTTCTATTTAATTTCTTATTAACGGCAGCTTCTCACTCTCAGAAGAAATGTGAAGATGATCTTATAGCCGAAGTTCAGCAGTCTGAATGCTGAATGGGGAGTTCAGTTTTCCAAAGCAAATACGCTTGGATAGATAAACGTAACGTGACATCTGAGCCACGCCTCTGTGACTCAGTCCAAACCAGCTAAAGGTAAATTGACACTGATTATCAGGGAACAAAAGATAACTTGTTACACACAGTATTGTGAGAAGTTTTTGCCTGTGAATTTTTAATATTTTAGACTTTTATTCATGTGAAATTCTCTGTTCAGTATTGGTGTTGTACCATCTTGCTGTATCTATAAAATATTTGCAGATTTTTAGATGTAATAATGTCGAATATCTTCTACTTTCAGCTGCTCCCTTTAGGGGTGGCCACAGCAGAACATCTACCCTATCTCTAACATCCTCTTCTGTAACACCAACCCACATGCTTGTGGATAAATGGGAGAGTTGTGTCCAGAACGGCATCCAAATCAAACATGCAGATCATAAATAATATAGAAAGTAATGTATGAATTAATTGTATTTTAAATCTCTAAAATACGCAAATGCTGACGTTGCTATGTAGTTACTGATCAACCCTCCCAGAATCAGTTGGACATCTAATATAGAATCACAGCACACATAAGTCGTCATATTAACCGTGTGGATTCATCTGTGAATGTGCAACAATAAGAAAAAGAACCTCCACACCACGCTGCCTCTCAGTCCCACAGCGGTCCAACTGTGGTCCTCAGAGCCACAGCAGAAGGTTATTTTCTGCACATATAGTGCAAGTCTCATCAGCGCACGCACACTGTATTTCCCCAATTCTGCTCTCAAAAGGCAATCTAAGTAATGAGCTGTGCGAAAACCCATCTGTATTCCATTTTCAATTTGCACATCTGCAATGCTATTAATGATCTGGCAGACACGCTTGTATGCAATGTGATTTGCTTTGTTGCATCTTTCCACAGCACACGCGACTTATTGATATGTTGAATCACAAGATTGGATTTGGAATAAAGTTGAGTGCAGTGTAATAGCTTCACGAACAGGACATTTGGAAGACGTTTTCTTCACACACAATGAAATGATTGGAAAAGAATGAAATCATTAGTTCTTAAATCAGAAATGCGTTTTAAATAGATGCATTTCCTAACAGAAAAAAATGACGTTTTCTAGACGGTTTCATCAAAGTATGGAGGATCCAAGGCATAAAATGATTTCAGAAATGATGCCTTTTGTGCCTTTTAGATGCAGCAATAATGTTTTATTTGTTTTTCATAGCAGTATTGCATTAGCAGCAATAGTTACTATCACAACTGGTAAAGTAAACAGCGCTTCATATAGAAATTCAATTCTGAAAGAAGCAAAAACACAGCTCCCAGTATCTTAGTGAAGCACACTAAATATGTTGAGGCTGCTGAAAATTATCCAGAGTTGACTGTTTGTTATTGATTTGTTTATCTTCGACTGGATCAAGTAGGTTGATACAGTTAAATTACATCTTTAATGATGGCAGATTATCAATTCTTCATGCAAAGAAGAAAACAAAAACATAATCAAGATTTCGTGCAGCCAACACTGAGCAACGGAGCTGCTACAGGATAATTGCTTTTGCTGAAGAAATAACAAAATAAATCATTATTATCCAAAATGTAATGGAAATATAATTGGCAAAAAGCACTGTTTATGCATTTTTATGTGTTTGCGGTAAAAACTGGAACCTGTAAAATTGTTATGGTCATTTTTGTTTCTATTTTTTTAAGTAAGTGACACAAACAAACATTACCAGAGTCATGCATTTTTTATTTATTTTTTTACCACCCAATGAAAATTACTGCAGTTTTCAGTATTTGATATTATGTTTTTGTTTGCAGAAAGCTCAACTTCACTCTTTCCCATCTGTCTGGCTACATTTGGTGCTCTGCAGATAGTGAAATGTAAAAATTTTTTGATAAACCAGCTACAGACTGATGCTTCAAACACATGTTAAGTTTACTAAAATGGCAGAAAAATATTGAGCTTCAAAATGCAAGAACAGTACTGCATGTGGAGACTGCAGATTTATGTGATAACAGCTTTTTCTACTCAAAAAAGGTCTGAACACTAAACGACCATTGGTGTGACAGTGATTCAAGCTACGTTTGAAACAGTTCATTGTGCCCATGTCCACGATGCTGCCTGAGGAGGATGCTATGAAGCAAGGCTAATGAGTTAATGGGCTATGTTGTGTTTAAAGAGTGTCCTGAATTTGGCTTTCTATTTAACTGGCTAGATTACCTCCCTCCCCTCACCCTGCTCTCTGCTGCCCCTCTGGGATTCTTGTTCTGCTGGAGATTTCTTCCTGTTAAAAGGGAGTTTTTCCTTCCCACTGTCACCAAGTGCTTGCTCATGGGAGTTGTTTTGATTGTTTGGGTTTTCTCTGTACTATTGTAAGGTCTTTACCTTACAACATGAAGTGCTTTGTTTGTTGTGATTCGGCGCTACTTTGTATAAAGAAAATAGAACCGAAAATTGCACTTTTTAGGATCGGAAAGTCATTTTACATTTTAAGACAAGAAAAGCTTTATTCATCTATTCAATTTGTTTATTATAACAGTGACAACAATATAATAAGTAAAACTCAAAACCTAATTTTTATAACATTACATTTTATTCTGCTGAACTATTCAGTCATCACGCTTTCAAGTAATACTTGAAGGTTTGTGCTTTAATTGTAGCATATAACAGGGCTGTGACTGGCCAGAGGATAATAACAGCTTACAATGCAATGAGACATGCTTTGTCTTATAAATTTATTAAACCAACATCGAATGCAACATTTATGCCACTGCTGCCCTAAATCAAAGGTATTGATAATCACTATTTATATTTCTTTAATAGTTAATCAACCACTGTGCACAAGAACTTTAATCAAAATTATATCTTTATGCTAAAATATAATTATTGTTGTTATCCATAAATTTTTAAATATACTGTTTTTCAAAAAACTGAATTTTTTTTTCTAAAGCTGCCAGATGACAGTAATTTGATTGTGTTCATGGCCAGAAAACTCATTTTAGTTGTGAATGTTATGCTTAGTTAATTTCTTCATTCTGTCTTTAGTGGCAACAAATTTTGGAGACTGTTAGGTTGCGTTCAGACAATGCACATTGAAATGTGACACGTCAAATAATCACAAAGAAAGAATGTAAGATTGCATTCGCAGGGGGATGATGAAATTAATAAATCTTTTAGAAAAACGTATAAATGTTAATAATTGCTGTATGTGTGATGATGTTCATGCAAAGTTTCATTCAGATTGATCCACCTGTTAAGGAGAGGATATGGTGCATACTTACATATGCTTTGATTATTATAGTATTTTTGCATTTGTAACAAAGGATCTGGCTGGAGCACGAGTGGTGTCAGTCACAGTCATATATATATAAGCTTAAGTGCGCCCTCACTTTGGAGAAATCCGTGGTTTGATTTTTAATGAGGGATCATCTCATTTTAGAACAAACCTCATCAACAGATTTTTTTTCCACTGGGTGTTTTGCAAACATGGCACTGCAGAGATGGAAGTTGAAAACAAACCTCATTATGCCCCGTGACACTGCAAAGCGACTGCAGGTGTGTTTGTTTTTGTGAGATGGGGAGAATAATGTGAGGATTTGACCTCCAGTAGTCAGTAATTCCAGCTACACAGGTTTAATCTCATTTCATTTAAAGCTCCCTTTTTCCATCAAAACAAAGGAAGCCATCTCACACGGAGCCCAAATTGATTATACCGCATCCCCTAATTCAAAAAAGTTATTAAATCAGACCGGTATTCTAGTGATTCTCATAGAGGTGTAGGCCACCTCCTGGATCCCTCCTCCTCTGTTGTTGGATTCTCCTGAGCTCACTCCATCACCTTCCCACAAAGTCCTCCACATTACCCTGAGCAGCTGTTTGGGAAAATCAAATTATGCACGGAGATATAATTTAAATTCAGCAGCCACCATCAGTGTAACTCATGATTTATTGATACCTAGGAGCAGACATTAATATTGTAGTTATGATTAAGACTCATCTGACTCAGTTTATGATTTGCACCCATTTTGATGTCTTTGTTATCTGCCCTTCAGTCTGCAGGGAGGTGAATCTTGTGTTGGAGCCACACTGTCAGACATTTGGGAGTTTGTACAGTAGGGCTTCCCTTGTTACGCCTAACCTTTCAAAAGGTTGCAGTGTTTCATTTGACATTTCAGAAACACCATTTGCCTTGACAGGCACGTCATCAGTGAATGACAGAATAATTTTTTTCTGAACTGCAGCTAAACCTGAAACCCAAAACATTATGTGGGTCAACGGTTTTCCTGGCAGTCATTTGCTTTAGTGGCATTTTGTAATTAATGTTCTTTATTAATTAGATAAAGTATTGCAAGAAAATTCTTGAGGTTTTTATAGGCAGTTAGTGAAGAAATATTAATTGCTGGTGAGGCTACATCTACATAGTTAATTTCTCAATGACAGCTTTTCTTTTCAAAACACTTTTGGACAACAAAAGTGTATTTGACACAAAATAAATGTAACAATTAAAAAAAACATGCAAATAAAATGAACTTGCAAAACTCCACTTATCCATACACTATGTTTTGTTTTTTGTTTTTCAGCTCATTGTTTGTATGTAACTATAGTTTGTGGGTTCATAAAATTAATCTCTCATTTTTCACGTTTTTTTCGACTCTTGGATCTGCATGATATTAATAAGCAGCTTCTCTGACTGGCCGTTCAAACTTTGTTTGCAATGAGCAGCTAATTAGGGGTCCTCAAAGGGAGAGGAGCCGAAATGGTTGAACCAAGGAACTGCATCAAGCCACAGTATAAGACAACGACAGATTAATTTAGAACTATGAATTTGTTGTGTGCAGCCGCTGTGCAGGCAGGATGGAGGATCCCAAATGCACGATTCGGGAAAGGTGCAATTTGCACACAGGTTTTATTGCTGGTATGCCAAACAAACATAACACGAACTCTCTCCGGACTAGACTTGACAGGATGAGACTTGACTTACCTGGACATGAGCGTGAAACAGCAGAAGTGCACAGCAGGAGCACAACTAATGATGCGACAAGGAACTAAAGGAAAACACATACAATATATACTATGGATAACAAGACAAGTGGGAAGAGCTGGGAAGGGCAGGTGCACAGCATCATGCAAACGACGCAAGAGAAGCAAAACTGAAGGTAACACAGGGATTGTGAGACTAGGAAAACACAAAATGCTGGGCAAACAGCCCAGGACCATGACAGAATCACACTACAGTGGACTCCAAGTGTAAACATATGGCACTTGAACTAAACATCTGAGGTACCCACTTGCTTTTGCCCATCACACTGAGAAGCTTCATGAGGCTATTTCCAAAAATTTTGAAGTCAATCATTCTATAATTAGAAAAATTTTTCACAAGTGGAAAATTCAAGAGAGTTGACAATTTTTCCAAGTAGATATTGCTACAAATTCACCCCAAGACTATGCAATGTCAAACAGGCCGCAGTTATCATTATTTTATGTTAAAGTTTATGTCAGTACAATCATATCAATTGTCAAGCACGGTGGTGGAGTGGTGATTATTTAGGCTTGTTTTGCAGGCACAGAACCTGGAGCCAACCACAAACTCCTCTGTTTAACAATGTATGCTAGAATCAAATGTGAGTCCATCTGTCTGACAGCTAGAGCTGAAACAGGCTGAAATAGGACAACTGGCCCAAGCAAATGTACAGCAGCACTATAGGCTATATCAGACCTCAGCCCTACTGAAGTGCTATGGCAAGATCTTAAGAGAGCTGTAAATAAATGAATGAAAGGGTGGGCCATAATCCCTCAATGATGTGAGAAACAGCAGAAGTAAAATAAAAAGTATGTTGGCACAAATGCATTTTTTATAATAGACTTCATAATCAAGTCACGTCACATTAACCAGATTGGAAAAAAACCCCAAAAGAACACATTACACTTTAAATTAAACTGATATTTGATGTTGTTATCCAGCATCATTAGGAATATCTTATAAACATGAGCTAATTTCATTTGATGGTTCTGTGTTCGAGAAATTAAGTCACATATCTGGATGAGATTGTATTTCTTCTCATTATTGTTGCAAGGACTGAAGTCACTCATAAATTTAGCTTAACTGCAGGGTATTAATGTTTAAACTGGTTATATCTCTTGCCACACTCAGCTTCCTTGTTTTTTTTTAATGTTTTTAACCTTTATTTATACAGGTCGTCCCATTGAGACTGAATGGGACTACTTGGGTGCACTTTGCAGTACCCTTCAAAAAGGGATGCGATACATGATCCTGGAATATGCCTGCATGCCAAACCACACATAAAAATGCATGTCTTGTGGGAAATGCCTTTAAGTTTAGAGGGATTTTTTTTTAAATCAATCACATTTTATTCAAACCAGTAAAAGCCAAAAGGCACAGATGAAGAGTCTTTCAAAGAAAAGAGCAATCAGTGCGACTGTTGTTCTCTCACTGACTCACAGTGGGGGATTTTCTTTTCTTCTGGCTCCTTATACAATACTACAGCCTAAGACCCTGCACTGCTTTAGTAAGTGCTCCATCATTCCACCCTGGCACTATTGATTGCATCAAGTCCCTCCAAAAGAATGAATGAAATAACCGTCCTCTCTGTAGCCATTTCCTTTTAAACTGATGGCAGAAACACAGAGGGTGTGGAGAATGCTGGGCCAAGGAAACGAGGCAAAAGCATTGGTCTGTGTGGATTCCTGCTCTACTGATCATGTGCATTGACTGCCAGGCTGACAGTAACCGCAGACAATCATCCTCATCCCTTCTCCCATCAACCTCATCCCCTCTCCCATCAACCTTGGTTTGGCTCGGCCAGCCACAGCCTGCAAAGAATCAATCAGCATTGAGATATGGGCAGCCGTCACGGTGGTGACCAATTTTGGCATGCAAGGCTCTCCCTTAATAGACAAAGAGATGGAGATCAATAGCCAATTTGGCCTTGGAATGAGGCTGGACTGGATTAAGGAAAATTCATTTTCTTCTCCTCTTTTTATTCTGGAGAAGTCGGGTAAAGTATGACGAATATTCACAACCTGTACAGTAAAGAAGGAAATCATTCATCAGGCTGAGTATGAATAACCTTGGCAGTGCAGTCAAAACTGAAGTTTTAGTTCTTTTTGATCTGAGGATTCTGTATGTCTGGATTTATAACATGTCAGGAAAATGACAGGGATTTTAATGCATAGTGTATGTTTCACCTGATTTCTTTTGATGCCTTTATTGATTATTGATTGTCTGCGAGCGGAGCAAAAAACCTAAAGCTGGAAAGTAATTGAGTACATTTGCTCAGGTAGTTTATTAAATGTTAATATGTATATTATTTGAGCTCATTTGAAGACATTTCATTCTTCTTCTACTACTGGTATCTATACTTCAGACACTGTTATGACCATATAGGCTTGTAAAATAAAACACAGTAAATATTCTATATTTTTTAATTTGTGCATCCTAAAAAAGGGACTGTCTGGTGGAAGCCCCTTGTTGTGACATCCATCATGTCTTAGATATCAGAAGACCGTTGGCTGAGATGGGTGGGCTGCCAGCTCATTAAGCCTTTACTTGTAAAAGTTACTTCCTTGTTCACTGTCTTTCTTCCAGCTGAAATCAATTCAGTTTCATTTATGTACCCGACTTATCACCTGGTTTTGCGACAAACCGAGGCTTGTAGGGGGTAAAATTCTCTCCTCAGGTGTCTGAGGTTTAGCATTCAAATCCTAATTATTTTATAATGTTTTAAGGAACATCCACACAGGAAGGCCTGCCGTGCATCACTTTGTAGCTAATGGTTGGTTGCTAGCAGGCATTTTTAGGTTCCGGTTGCCTTGGTAACCCTCTAATGCACTTACCAGCTGTCAGTGGTATCCTGTGCTGTTGTTGGTAGTCACTTCAATCAGTTGCCTTGAAGCTGAGAAAAAGGATTGCTGGAGGGTATTTCACCTGCCTTTGCTTGAAGTTGCTGAATGTTACTGACATTCTAGGGCCAAAAATTATACTACTGGGAAGTCAGAGGAGGTTTGACAAATTTGATGAAAGAGATCTGGCGAATGAGAAGTCAGCGCTGGTAACTGAGAAGCTGGTGGTGATAATTATTCAGTTCAATTCAGTTTTATTTATATATCACCAATTCACACCAACAGTCATTGCAATGTACTTTAATTAGACCCTGCAATATTGCTCCAACAATCACATGGCACCTTATGAGCAAGCACTTGGCGATAGTAGGAAAGAAAAACTCCCCTTTAACAGGAAGTAACCTCCAGCAGAACCAGGCTCAAGTAGGGGCACCCATCTGCTGTGATTGTCACCTTTGGCTTTAATCTGTCAATGGAATATAAAAAAGAATAATACCAGGTACTTTATAAGCTAATATACATAATAATGTAAAGCTGGTTGGTATGAGGACCAGGAATTTTAAGATCTCTCAAGACATCAGGTTTCTCCTGAAGGGCATAACTCAGCTTTAATTGTAGCAGTTCTAATAAATGAAATAGAGCTTCAGAGAGAATACAGTATCACCTTCATACAGGCTGATGACAGCATGAAAGTCAATTATATTTTTTCTTCCCTCAGCCCGAAAAGCGCTAACAGTAGCCCGTACTTCATAAAAAAAATAAAAAAAACATCAAAATACTAATACAGATTCTTGTCCTGGAACTCATTACTGCTCTGAGATGACTCCGATTTTATTCTTTTCACCGTTTTACTTTTCAGGGATTCAAGGATCTTAATTGTCATTTGTTCCATGCATTGGAACGAGATTCTGTCCTCAGGTCCTAGTTTTGCCCATCTAGTAGTTGTAAAAACAGTATATTAACAACAGTATATTAACACAAAGAAGAATAAATATAGTAATAAACAAGAATAAACATAAAAATAAACAATATATGATACTATAGACACATTTTTGTGGAAATCGCTGCACTTCCCTAAGAAATGTAATGCCTTTCTTTCACACTGTGGTATTGCTTTCCCCACTGCCTGCTATATACAAACAAATAATGATGTGTTCAGTCCACAGTTCTCGCTCCCTTTGGAAAAACCATCACTGCCCCTCTCATCCTATTTTAAAGTTTTGTCACAATGTGAATTATAATTATAGCAGTTGGGACTAAAATGACAATAATTTGTGGCTGTGCATGAATGGACAGCAGCCTCTCGAGAATGTAATTGGAGCAGGAGTGGATTCAGTCACGAAACCTGAAGGGTTCCTTTTCTATCCATTCACTGCCCATAATTATAATGTGACAATTCTCTCTGCTATGTTATAATTTTCCCATTGAGATGCATATTAACTTGTTTCCATTAGGAGCCTGTCTCTGTGGAGAGTTATCTGGGGGTGATACTGTTCATATACAGAGTTATCAGTTGTGTGTGTGTGTGGGGTGGGTGGTGCTGCTCCCGCCGCCGCTGGTTGTTTGGGCTAGTAACTC
>VOQJ01023358.1:33612-51877 GCA_015052665.1 Apistogramma diplotaenia | reverse complement strand
GAGAGGTAATGGGGATTTCTCCCTCCTTGTTTCCAGCAGGCAGATCTGTTCACTGCATAGGGAAATGTTTTTCAGCCTGGTTGTTTGCCTCTCCCCCCCCCCCACCCCCCACTTGTTTTACCTGTTTAGTATTCTGCATTGTATTTCAGTTCCACTATTGGCTGCTATAAACATCGAGACAGCATCAAAATAAACATTACCATTCTGCTTTGTTTAGGTGTATTATTAGAGTATTTACACGGACTAGATGTCATACATAGTAATGAATTGTTTTTATAATGACAAAGCCACATGGGATTATTATTGCACCCTGCAGTTCTTTTCAACTAACTGTTTTGGTTTTAAAGCCAACAATTTCACTGATTCTTGTACACCTACTGTACTTCAATTGAATGGTCAGAAGTATGACTAATGGATGTTTAAATATAAGCCAACTTTACACAGTGATGAGTCAAAAGCAGTGATGCTTTGAAAAATGTAAAAATAGAGAGAATATAAATGTACAAAAAAATAGCAACCAAAGTTGCTGAATGCTTTATTAGACTGAGTGTAACCATTTAACATCACATTCATCACCCATTTCATGCAGCAACAGCAAACAGCCACTTGGGGAATATTAATTTTTTGCTGCTACACTGTCTTCTACTCCTGTGTGATGGGTGCCTTAGTGAGAAAAAACAACAACAACACAAATAAGGTAAGAAAGAAACATAAAAGACAAAGGCTAGAAAGGCAGAAATAATAGTACATTCCAGGTGTCTTGGTCCAATTATTCTCTCATACAGATACAGTGTTGACTATATTGTCTGTATATAACCTGTACAGATGTTGCGAGGCTCATTTTTTCACTGCTTCCAATGCTTTCTTGTGTCATTCATATCAGTTACATTTTTTTATGTTCTTCTGCTAGTCTGCAGTTACTGGTGAAAACACGGCAACAATCAACAGAATAGATAAAGCAACCTGACACTTGTAAACATAAAATGATACAATACCACATTTTAAATATTCAAATAATTTGCCTCATGAATTTTAATGATGAAATATATACACTTAGAGCGTAAACACATTTTTTGCATTTTTTTTCAGGGTGGGGGGCTTAAGAATAAAAAATAAAAAAACACATCACTGTCCATGAAACATATTTTTTAGCCCCTTAAATTTGAAGATGGTCTGTAAAAATGTTAGTGTAAAAGTTAATCTGATATTTTTTGTTCAACTCTGCAAAAAAAGCAAAAATTCTTCACTGAAAGAACTAAATCTGTTTCACCTCACAGGTTCAGCAGGATAACAACTGCACACAAACATAGCAGAAAATATGCAGTATTTTTAAGGTCTTTCCCAACACTGTAGAATAGTAAGCTGAGATGCATACTATAGTGGATTTAAGCAAGTAGCTTGGGTCACAAGTGTCAGGCCACGAGTGAATTAGTTATGACCAAGGCCTCACTTTAGAATAGAGGACAAATTCTGAGTTAAAAAGACTTAATTCGAAGTTATTCTGACACTTCAATTCTTGTATTGTTTTGCAATGTCAGGGGCAGGTCAATGGTTTGATCCTTGGCTGATCCAGTGTGTATGCTGAAGTGTCCTTGTGCAAGACATTGAACCTTAAAACTGCCCAAAGCATTCATCGGAGTGTTGGTTGATGATTAGAAAGCTCTTAAAGCCACAGAATAAAGTGCTCTGAGCGAATGGGTGACCGAAGCTTGCAGTAAAGAAGAGCTATATAAGGCAATCCATTAACCATAACAATAGACCATTCTTGAGGTACTTCCACCACAGGAGGCCGCATATTGTGCAAAACATATTAAGATTAAAATTCACAGAGAACTTTCCAGCTTACTGTCAAAAAGCAGCAATTAGGAGGCTGTCGAAGGAAAAACACTTGGCCAAGTAGTTGTACACTCCAGTAATGTAAAATAAGATGCCAATTAAGAGGAAATATGCGACTCTCATGCGTTGGTGAATGTGTGCACCTTAATACAAACTTTTACTGTGATTCCAGCTCACCACCGTCCCCTCCCCTTACATATTTTGTGTCTGGGTCCACTGGACCTGAAGGTAATACTGTTTACATTCACTCTATCCTCATTCTACCTTGGCCCTGTTGTGTCTTGTGCTTCTGCTCCTGTTATTCCTGCGCAAGGCTGTAGTATTATTACATTTCAAGCACCTATATTTGCCACATTACCACACATTTTACCCTCTGGTTTGGGAACCATTCCATATTTTCCTCACAATCTATCTCAACTGCAAAAATCCTGAGACATACAGTACATGTGGATGTGAAAAATGGTGAACTCGAAAGATCTTCTTGCTAAGTAATAAGCCATGCTGCATGGCTGCCATTGTAGTGCAACCAGGGCCAAGATGAATGATGATTACTCAGATGTACACTACAAAAACAACCTCAAATGGGTTTGCAAAAATCATGTAGCAAGCTCTAACAACAAAATGTACTCCATGCACTTTATCGTGTGCATTAGCGTGTGCAGCTATTGCATTTCATGTAGCTAGCATAATGTGTACATACAGAAAACGGTTTCAATTTTCTTTAGACTAAGGAAATGTCTCATAAAATGATCAAACCATCAACATATGAGCAAAAAAACACCTCTCAGTCTTTATCTTTAAACTAGAATCACTACCTTGCAGTGGTTTTGCCTCAGCCAAACAGTTAACTTAAGTTCCAAGACATTAAAACCAAACTCTACTGCCAAGGTGAGACTGTGGAAGACAGTTTCATGCCACAGCTAATGCACCACGGCAAGACTGAGCACAGCAACAGCATGAGGTTATACTACATGAGAAAGGGCTCTGCCGGACAAAGATTTCAAAGCAAATGGGGATTTTAAGATGCGCTGGACAAGCTCTTTTAAAGAGGCACAAAGAAACGGGCAACGTCGAGCATCGCAGATGCAGTGGTCAACCAAGTAACACACCAAGCTCATTTCCCTTTGAAATTGGAAGATATCCAGCCATGCCATCAGCTCAGGACTGGCAGAAAGCAGCGGAGAAGTCTGGCAAGAATTGGTCTTGCAGCCAAAAAGCCATACCTCTGACATGGAAACAAGGACAAGTGACTCAACTATGCACGGAAACATAGGAAGTGGGGTGCAGAAAAATAGCATTTCCAATACATTTCCACTCCAGTGGACTTGGAGATTTGGTCAGGAATAATCGTGTCCCCACTGCTGAGAAATACAGGCAGATACTTATCATTCAGGGAGGTGTATGATTGGCCTCAAATTTATTCTGCAGCATGACAACGACCCCAAAACGACAGCCAATGCCACTAAAATCTGTCTTCAGTCTAAAGAAGAACAAGTCCTGGGAGTGATGGTGTGGTCCCCTCAGAGCCCCGATCACAACATCATTGAGTCTGTCTGGTATTACATGAAGATTTGAGGAAGCCTACATCCACAGAAGATCTCTGGTTAGTTCTCCAAGATTGATTGATGAGTTCCTAAAAAACTGTCTAAATGGATTTTGTTAATTGACAAAAATAAACTATTAAAATATCCATCTTTGAAAGCGTTTTTAGTTTACAATATTTTTTCCACACAAACTTTTGCACAGTACTGTATATCTGTGTATTATGACCAGTATTACATTGGTACACCAAGACTCTGAGACCAAAGAACTCCATGTGCATATCTGATACCGCAGCATCATCTGACACAACAGCATTTAATATGATGGGATGTGTGTTTTAATTAGTTCTTACTTTTCAAAGTAAATCAGGAGCAAATAATATGCAGACTTTCTAATCTAAACTTAGAAGGAGCTAAGTGAAGGATCTCTCTCCACATTTTGGGTTTTTGTGTCCATTTTCCATACAAATCTTCAGCAATCACAACGCTCAAAGTCACCCTCAGTGCACACCGTTTCCTCCACTGTGCTCAGGACGCTCTCACCGGTTTAACTTTTGGTAGGGGACAAAAGTCCAATATATTTCATGACCATTAAATGTTAGAGACGCCTCTGAAAATGAGGTCAAAGTCACTTCCAGTGCAAAACTCTGCCTGTGGACTCTAAATCACAACAGATGAGACTTTTATAAGGTACAGTAGGACTAAAAAGTGATACAACAGGCTAGAGAAAGAGCAAGGATGAAGTGAGATGCTGTGTGTGTGTGTGTGTGTGTGTGTGTGTGTGTGTGTGTGTGTGTGTGTGTGTGTGTGTGTGTGTGTTCCAAGTTTTCCTTGGTTTGTTAGAGTTGTTCAGTTCATACAGGAATTTCAGCAGGCTGGAAACTGCACACAGAAAGGCCAGATGGTAGAGTTGAACCAAGGACCTTCTTGCTGTGAAGCAACAGTGCTAACCCCCGTGCCACTGTGCTGCCCTCTAAAGTAAAATATATGCCTTAATAAGGAAATCAATCATAACACTAAGCTCACCTCGTTTTTGTAGAGAAAGTGCTCCGGCTTCTCCAGCTCCTGATACCAGCTGCACTGGATCACCACCAGGTTGTGTGTGCATCCTTTTCTCAGTCAGTGAAGTCTTTCCCTTTTCTTGGCTCTTCCTCTGCCAGCTTCCTTTGCACTGGAAAACCAAAGTGTGCGATTCCAGTGCCAATTTAGAGTGCTTCATTAGCTGCTGATCCACTTTTCAATCTCTAAGTGTCTGAATATTGAAGAAAAAGCTTGATAGTGATACATTTGTCGTGTGTCAGCAGAGTCGACAAAGGCATACAAAACACTAACTATATATGTGGTCTGTATTGCTTTTAATTGGAAATAATTAAACTTCTGTTATGTCTTTTATATATATTATGACTGTTTTCATTTAAAGACCTCATAATACAGTAGGTTCACAAAAACATAAACACCAATTGCTTTCATAGATTTCTGCAGCGTTGATTTCCTGATGCTGATTTTCACTTTTTCTGCTGAAACCGCAAATACTAACTTCACATAAATCATATTCTGTAAGACAGCTGTCTCATCCTGACTTAGAAGGAGTTATCCATTACAATTCAACCATCTCCTCTCGCAGTGCATCGCCTTGTCATGTTTTCTATCCTAAATTACCCCGTGATTGATTTCGCCTAAAGAGTCTGATGACTTTTGCAGTCAGGCCTGGGAAAAACGATTGGTGTTCTTTGTTCCCGAATCAATATAATTTCATCCAATAGACTCAAAATTGAAATGGCAATAAAACAGATTGGAAAGATATACTGTAGTATTCAAATGCTTCTGATGTTCACAGCAGTAACCATTTAAAAAAAAAGATGTGGCACTGATGAATCAGCTTGGAGGAAGGGGTTAATTATGTAGACTGTCAAAAAGGCAGACATTAATCTGCCACAAAGTGCTCAGGCTGCCTTGGTTATCTTTCTACCCTCTAACTGAACCTAATGACTTTGCAACACTTCATCTGTCACTGCTGTCATAACTTTTACTGATTTCATTAAAGCCTCTGCAGAGATTAAAACTGGGACTCTTCATTCTGCCTTTACAGCCTGACACATTATTGGCAACACATGCAGATTAATTTAAATATTTTTTGAATCAAAAAGTGAAAATATGCTCATCATTCCCCCTCTAAGCTAACATAATATAAATGTTAATTGAGATTTGTGCAGTGAGCTGAGAAAATGGATATTTGCAGTAAAGCAAATGCTCTCCAACCTTTGAAATGGAATACAGTATCTACTGTACATTTACAGATATTTGTGAATGTTAACTGAGAAAATGCATTTAGGCAGAAGTGAAAATATATAGTTAAGATAGAACACAAATTGAGATGGAAATGCTGCTTCTAAATATGCCCTTCTTCTTCCAATGCAGTAATCAGTTTGGCAGCTTTAGATGGGAAAGTGTAAAGATTAAATTCTATATACCAAAAAAAGGGAGGTTGAACTGATCAGCCGTTTATCTCCCAAATGAAGAGAGGCAAGTTTAAATAAGTGAAATTCATCTGTCAGCAGCTATAAACACACGTGAGGTGACGGTTAAACCGGATCGGGTATCAGATTTGTTTAAATTAAAAATAAAAATGCACCCACACACATATATTCTTTCACAGCTGCCTAACAGGCAAGTCTCCAGCAGCAGCGGCAAAAACACAGCCACCATTAATTTTAATCTATTTTTTATTTCCCCAACTGTGAAAATTAAAAATTCAATATTGCAGAAACTTAACAGCTCCCCTGGAATTAAAATCGTGTAGTCTGTTTTATCCCAAGGCTCCCTATCTTAGCTGAATATCTTCTTTCTCGCCGCTGCGGACGGTTCCGTCGTTCGTGTATAGATGAATGAAGTCTAGTGCATTAAGCAGGGGTGAAAAGTTTTCTCATATATAGGTTAAACGGGAACAGCTGCACGCAGTCATGCCAACTGCTGGTGCTGTGGACTTGGTACAGCGGGGTAATTGTGTGTGGCATTAAAGCTGGCCCTCATTAACCTTACTGCATTACCTTTTACTGTGGATAAATGGAGGGCTTTAAATCAGCCATCTGTTGCTGCCCAGCTACCTCGACAGAGTGGAAGTGACATACCCGAACCTTTCAAGGACGTTACTGTTGTAGACTAACAAGGGAAGGGAGCTTTAATCAGATACAAGCCTGCAGAGCTCAGCCTGGTTGACTGTTACCAGCTTTTATCTCACAACACTCCATTATGAAAGGATTTGCTTTTATTGCAGCAGATGTTGATTTTTACTAATTGCAAGGCTTATATTTAGAGAGACGCCCCTCGTGATTGGATCGTTTGTAGCGTGACTGCTACTGGTGTGATTTTGAGCAACTCAAGGGATTAAAAAAAGGAAAACTATTGAAAAGTTTGTCTTGCACAACCTATAAATTTTAGTAGACATTGCTGTTTACCCCCGCCAACCTTCCCCTCTAAAAAAAAAAAAAGTGTATTCCAGCTCTGACATTTCACAGCTGGAGGATGACCAACATGATAATGTCAGCCAGTTTTCTATTTTGCCCTGCTGAGTTTTGCAGTCACACAGTGTGGATTCTTGTTAAAAACAAGGCCAAATCAGGGTCATAATCAACCTTGGAATCACGTTGCATGTTCCCAAGTGAAGCCCAAGAACTGGACTGTTTATTAATCTGAGTGAGGGCAAATGTAATGAGTTTGGAGACTACTGCTCAACCACAGGACACAAGTTGAAGTCTCACATGCCCAGCTGAAGTGTCCTTGAGCATGGATGTGATTTTTCAGCAGCTCTAGAAACCATTTTCTGTTTCCCTGAACTTTGGACTGCAGATATTTTTCTGCACAAACTCATACAGTCCCTATGCCATTAACTCATCCAAGGAGAATCGCTTTGCAGATCCTGGTTTTGTTGTGAATAGATTTTGATTCTTCGCTGCATGTGAAATAACATTTTAGTTTGGTTATTTGTTACTCATCCATGCCCCCCCACCCAAAAATAAAAAAATAAAAAAATCAGCACACATGAATTTATATGGTTTTCACTCAACTGCAAGTGAGGGTGTGAACAGAGTAGGTGGTTTTGTCACACCCATACACAGACATGTCAAAAACAAAGCTTCAACAGGCTTCTATCCTGTAAAAAAAACAAGTACAACCTTATTATTTGATAGCTCGTAGAACCACCTTTAGCAACAATAACTTGAAGTAATAGTTTTACATTACTGTGGAAGAATTCTGGCCTAATTTTCTTTACAAGATTGCTTCAGTTCATTGAACTCTGGACTTTTGGCCATTGCAACTCCTTGATTCTTTTCTTTTTCAACATTCTGTTGTAGACTTGCTGCTGTACTTAGGATCATTGTCTTGTTGCATGAGCCAATTCGGGCCAAGCTATAGCTATCAGATATTTTGCCTCGTGATTCTAGAATACTTTGTTATACAGAGTTTATGGTTTATTCAACTCAACAAGGTGCTCGGGTCCTGTGACTGCAAAACAAACCCAAATCTTCACGCCTCCACCACCGTGCTTCAGAGTTAGTATGAGCTGATTGTGCTGATATGCTGTGTTTAGGTTTTGCCAAACATTTTGTTGTGTATTAAGGCCAAGCATTTCCACTTTGTTCTGTCCAAAAGATATTGTCCCTGAAGTCTTGTGGTTTGTTCAGATGCATATTTGCAAACCTAAGCAGTGCTGTCATATTCTTTTTAGAGAGAAGCGTTCCCTTCCAAACGAGCCAAACTTGTCTTTTTATAATTGTACTGTCATGAACTTTAACATTTAACATGGTGATGCTTGTAGAGTCTGAGATGCAGATCTTGGATTTGTTTCAGTTTCTCTGAGAATTTGCATGATTTGACCTTGGGGTTATTTTGCCATGATAGTCCATATCACAGTCCATGAAAGACTGTGACCTTACTGCTGCATTTTCCCAGGCCTGCATGGAGTCCTATAAAAACCCTCTTTTTCACATCTTTAGTACATGCTTCACTTTTTAAATTTTTTTTTTACCAATTTTCTACAAGTGTAAATGCTGTTTGGAATTTTGAAATCTAACATTAGGGAATGCAAAACATATTTCTGGTTAAATTGGAAACAAGTGTGCATTTAATTCTGAGCTAAAACTTCAGATCAGAAATTAATTTGACATGGGTCTTACACCCTTATCGTCACCTGAAACCCTCTATGACACATTTCAAATGACCTGCCAGAGGCGGACATGCAGCCACAGTTAAATTGTATTTATAAAAAGTTCCCAGTTGAAGTCACAGTAATTTTAACTGGCAGCCAGCAAGACCGGTGCCATTAGTGAAATACAAGATGACAAACTGCCATAATGGTGTCCAGTTTTCTGCTGACTGACGTTAATTTGACATGTATTCAAACACTGCGCTGTATAACTTGTTAAAAATGTCATTGTGGTTATAAATGTGGCACATACGCTGCATAATCAACCACAAATCACGATTAAATGAGCAGTCTGAAATGGAGGAGGACATACGGTAATGAATAGAGACTGAATATAAAAGAGGCACATCTTAAAAGATGCACCAAATATTTACAGACATCTGTAAACCATCTGCAAGCAATTATCTAGTTTATAATAAACTCAAGAGCTTTTGTTGTCCTTAAGTTCATATTTATTTGTAAAAGAAAGCGTTGCTGATTGAAACATTTGAGTTGTTAAATGACACTTTTTTTTATTTGTTGATAACACTATTTTTTTGAAATACAATGACAATGAGGTTTCCATCCATATAACAGTTAGAATATAACTTTCTTTTTACATGAACTGAAAATACAAAGTTACAGTAAACATGCCTTTTGATAAAAATATTTTTACAAAAAATGTACATTTCTATACAACTGTTGTCAGTTACACATCTCTACAAGTCCAACAATTCTGGTTTAAACCTGCAATTACTCCAACAAACTATCAGTGTACTGTTTTCATTATTTTAAACTTTTGAAATTCACCTAACCTTTTTGAAATAAACATGGTAAGGACTATTTACAGCGGAAAGAAATCGAGAGTTGAGCCAGAACTGTTCTGAAGTGACTCAGATAATTTTTTTTCCTGTATTTTTGCAGAATACTTGACACGTCACCATACTGTCCATCAAAAAACAGGCTACCAGCAAAGAAATCCCTAAAACAAACCAAAAGAAAATAAAATTAAATAAAACAAAAAGTTAAACAAGTAGCAAAGCCATTTCCTTTTGACATGTTTGGGATACAAAAATAGTGCTAAATATTACACATTATCATCATTCACCAGACACTTACTTTGAACGTTAGGACAGTCTTTTTTTGTTTTTATTATTTATGCATTTTTTCCCCTCAAGCAGCCCTGCCAGTAGTCTATTCATGATATTGTGCAAAGTGACTTATCCTTTAAATTCTGCTGGAAGGAGTTGGTTCAGTCAAATCACAAAACGAAAATTCCTCAACTACTACTGGTGGCAAGGTTTCGATAGCCATGGTTTTGTATATGTACGCTACAATAATTTTTGTTTAAGGTTTCCAAATCACTGAAACAATTAGTCGATTTCAATGTAACTAACTCATTTACCAGCATTCATAGTTTTTGAAGAACAATTATTTTCTCTACACTCAAATAAATCATTAACAAACATCACAGACGAGTGGAATTTTCAGAGTAATTATGACACTGTTTCTCCAAATAATACTCACGGGTGAATTTATGTTTAATCTTGACTGCACTCGAGTGGCTCCAACTTTTAGCAATTCAAGGAACACCAACAAATAAACAAAAAAAAAATAAGAAGAAGTTAAAGAAATTTATTTTGGCTCAGGAAATAATTGGGAAAGACTTCTGGGGTATTGACAAAATGTTTGTTATTTATAGCTCATTTTAAATTTGGTATTTTGAGTGAAGAAACCTATAAAGGTGCCAACAACACTGAATCACCTAATTGAAAACTTACATAGCGTAGATCCAGGTTCATCTTTAGTAGCGTTACTCCAAACAATGACAGGCCCTAATGTCCTTTGGGACCAATAAAGTATCTACTGTACGTATGTATGTAAAACCCTATTTGCTTCCACATGAGGGTACTTTTAAACCATGCTAATACTTTCAAAAGAAAATGTACCAGCGGATCCCTTTGTAGCATTAATTAGTAACAGTTTACAAACTAGCTACAAGATATTGTCAATTGTTTAAGTCCAACTATTAATAAGAGCTTCAGCTTCAGCAAATACATATATATTTAATATACAATTAACTAAAGTGGGCTGAAGCACATCCATTTATTCTTATTGCCACGGTATATTAAATATATTTTATAGATATCTGAGAGTGCTGAAGTTAATTAATAGTTTGACAGTTTAATGGGTCCAGCATCCATTAGGCTGTTTAATTGTTTGGAATTTTTCTTGTCTAATTGTTATAAATGTCATCTGCAAGCACAAAAAAAAAAAAGATTTTTTATTGAGTTGCTGAATTGAAAACTAAACCTTTAGTGAGAAAAAGTGGGGATACCAACAATAACAGTTACAATGACAGTAAAATGCACAATATTCCCGATCTCATGTTTTCCTTTTCAGACACAGGTGATCCAATCAGACGGAAGAACAGAAACAGTTTACCATGTATGAAAACTTTTCACGGTGCTGCTGAAACACTCTTCTGACAGCTTTTACTGTAACGGAGGTGTTAACAGAATCTTAGCCTAAATGCATCTTCAACCACATGAATGCTGCGGAGTGATGAGCTGAGACACCTGGTTGCCAACAACAACCTCCTCCCAGCAGGCTCGGAACAGCATCGGCTCCTTATTGTTTGAAATAACGTTACGGTGGTTAAATTTGAATGGTAGAAAAACACCGGAGCAAACTTCATTTGAATAACAAACAGCAGAACGCACTGACACCCATTTGCTAGTGACATAATTCAATTTGCAGCAATTTATTTTTAATCAGGTAAACTATAATTGCTCAGCTAAAGCTGAAGTTATATTTGGGGTTTTATGCAATCCATACAAGAGTTGAGGAAATTTCAATATTATCTTCACCACTGTTAGTAAACTGCACCAAATTAGGAGCCAAATCATCTCAGTGCTTGCTGAGGTTGTTTTAATGCAGAATTACACTTTCTTTCAAGTTCATATGCCAGAAATGTATGTTTTTTTTAATCAAAGGTCTCGTGATTATATAAAAGCCTGCCAATGTTTAGTTTAAAATCATTAAAAAAAAAAGAAAAAACATAGTTTGCTCGCTCCAGTACATAAAATGGATTCAATGCAGGATGCAGGAGGAGAGGGTGAAGGAGAAAGGCGCTGGCTCCGGAACAGCAGCAGTCCATGTTGGGATGCACAAACTGAGTGGGGAGGAGTGCACTGAGACGTTAGGGCACTGCTCCCTGGCAGGAGGCCTGTGCCAGTGTTGGCTCTCTACCACAGGAAGCCCTTTCTGCTTCTGAAACTTGGCAGGAGTTGGAATATATGATGGAACAGCCCCACAGGGCATTTGTGTGATAAATGGATAAAGCTGGATAAAGTTATGCTCACAGCTATTGGCTTATGTATGAGTCAAATCCGAAGCAGACGGCAGAGATGTTTCATTCTTTTGCTGAGTTTCCTACCATGGTCACAGATTGTTCTGTCATTGATTCATTTGATATTTGAGCATGAAACAAAAATGATTTGAAAAACTGTTTATGAAATTACAGCACGAGCACATTTCATAAGAGCAGTAACAATGGGTCAAAAACATTCCCATCTCTGAACATAAATTCATTTAGAAATCCAAACAAACCCTTTATTCCTTTGCCTTCAGTTTTATTTATTTTTTTTAGTTTCAGGATTAGTGTGTGAGTTCTTCCAATGAAGTATAAGTTGCACATGAAATAAACTCAGGCCACTGAATTAAAATGGGTCTTGAATATATTCTCTTTAGAGAGCACATCACATTTGGTTTGAGCTGCACAGCCGGGCATCTAAATGTGATCTAGCATCTCTCATACACAACTTACAGTCCTGAATGGGTGTCTTGATCCCACACAGATCATTTCCTGTCTCTTGAAGGTGATGATGAATTCTAATACCCACCGACCAGGAGTGTCTGCTTCCTCACCCTGAAGAGATAAAGGAGAAAACTTCTGAAAATACATTATAGGACTACGTCTCCTCCTCAGACATGGTGAGTACTTATAATGCTGTAAATCTGATGAGGATTAAGTTGAATTTTAAGGCTTGTCCATTTTGAATGGCCTTAGAAATATCTTGGGAAGTGCAGAAATATTTTCTGGTAGCTGGCGCTGCCTCTCTAATCCTTCTGGACATGACTTATTGAGGTTCTCCGCGCTGTGATTTTCAATCCTTGGTAGGCCTGCAAGCTACACATTCATATATTCTCTACGTCCTCCTCTACGTCCTCGAGTGGGATTTTCAGGTTTTTAAATGTATGTGCTGTGAAGAAGTTCAGTGAATTGGCCACTGATGGAATTTCCGAAAGGCAGACATATGGAAAGGAAATGGAAAACCCAAGTGTAACATGGTTCCTTAAGAGGCGGATCGAACTGGGACAGCAGTATTCTGGAAAAGGCTTTAAAAAAAGCTGTGGTTTAAACTGTGCATTTTCTGCCTGTACATAAGAAACTCAAGCTGCATAGCAACTGTGCATTTTGTTCACAATCCCACAAGAAATCAACCAAGAAATGACTGAAGCACTCAAACGATTAGCTTCATTTAGCATAAAGAAGAGCAGCAGAGTAAAATAGCTAGTCTTGTTATAACATGATGAGAGGACTCAAGAGGCCTTTTTTGGCTTATAATGCAAAAAGAAGGAGCAAATTGTGCATGAAATGAATCCCAAACAAAGAGGCAGAAACCAGGAACACAGGTGTGTAACACAGGCTAAAGATGAGGAAGGTTATAATTACACTGAGATGTAATTACACAATGAGATGCTGTAAGTGAGTAACAGTTAATGGCAGGAGAAGAAGGCGTCACAAAGGAGGAAAGAAAAACTCTGCAGCATGCTCATAAGATGTCTTTCCATTATCTGGTTTCAGTTGCTCTAACAATCACACCAATCAACTCAATAAGTCAACCTGAAGTTTATCAGTCCAGCTACAAACATGTGTAGAGGAAAGGGGACGCTTTGGCAGCGTTTCACCAGGGACAGGTCTCCTGTCAGCAGAGCAGCTCATTTTACAAAGAAAGCTTAAACTTCAATATTAGGGAAACATGAAAAGGTTAAACAAATAACACAGACTACACGCATCACAGCTGCTGCACACAGAACTGCTGCATTAGCATTAACAGTGTTGTATGAATGTGTGTAAAAGATGCTGTATAAATAAAATTTAGCCTACTGGAAACCAGGAAATCCAACACAAATAACAACCATGTTAGCTTAACATTAAATTAACATTTATCAGCGCTGTGTCATTAAGACATAGATGAATCTGATGGATTACATGTATTATTCTACTAAATGAATATATAGATTTGGATTCTTTCAGCTGCAGCCCTGGTGGTGTCTCAGAGTCTCAGAGTCTAAAAACAGAATTCAAACATAGGTTTGGACTATGTGGAGATATGATCTTCATAACACAAACTGCGGCCCCAGTTTATTTCATATATGAAGATTTCATAGAACAATTAAATTGTGATTAGTTAGTTAGTGTTCGCCCCCGACGGATAAAATTCCCTTAGATTAAAAATGTATTTACTAGAATGAGTGCAAACCATCTCTCAATGGAAATGAGCTAAAGAAGGAGACTGTGAAATGCAAATGTGTTTTGATTTTTTTTTTTTCAAACTAAAACCAAGACTTAAATATCCTATTCTACAATTCAAGTACAAAAACCAACAGGGCTTTGCAGCCTCTAGTGAAGAGAGTTTACATGAACTCATTCGAAAACAAAATAAGACTAAAAGAGTTTAACTCAGTGGTGCATCTACAGTGGCCTCCTCATAAACACTGCCGAGCATCCATGCTGTGAAGAGCTAGCCAGCACCAAGCCAAGTGATGATGTGGCTGGATCATTACCCACACCCTGAGAAGCAAGGAGCAGGAAATGCTTTACCTTAGGCCTCACCATTCATATCCCCTTTCACAAAATTCAATTAGATGAATGTTGTTTATGGGCAGTTCTGGCCCACTGGAATGTCATTATTGCTCCGTCTGTCGAATTCAGTATTAGATGCCCTTCAGTGAAGCTGGTCTTCCAAATGTCACGGAGCTTATGACTTAGGAGATGATTAACGAATGTTTAGCGATGCTCGGGACACAGTTCAGTGGCTATGGTTTGTAATGAAGACGGGATGTAAGGCCTTCAATGAGGGCAGGCTGCAAGAACCCCCCGAAACCTTTTGCAGTTTTTTTTTTTTTTATTGCTGCTGTAATGGACACTTATATCAAAGAGAAATCTAAAGCTCTTACCTGATTTCAGTTGTCAATATCCGATACATGGTTTTCTATCTGTAAAGGAGAGCACGTAGAGGAGGTTAACATCACAGACATGATACACCATTTTTAACTGAGCACAGAGGTTGTATTTAATCTTTTCTAAAGGTCATTGCTGATATGCGCTCAACAAGAGCAGCCATGCCAACCTGCAGAACAGTCTTTGTGGCACATTATCGCAAAGTGTGATCAATGTGACCTTCAGGAAACAAATAAATCTTTTCCACCATGCCTCTGAAAAATAATCTCTTCCATTAGTGGGGACATAGAGCTTTCATCAAGGATAGCATGGCCACGCTTATCTGCTGGGTAATGGCTAATACATATAGCATAATAAAGAAAACACAGCCAGTGAAATCCAAATGAAACTGGTGATAATGGTTTCCATATCCCTACTTGAATATGACAATCTTGCAATGTAAAAAACCCCCCACAGAGAGCACGTTTTAAATGATGAAGAATATTGCACATTGAGCAAATGTGTAAAGCCAACGTGCCTTTTTTTTTTGTCCCAGAGGGCCTTCATCAGACATCAGTCTCTTTGATATAGTAGCAGTCCATTTTTCAGTGGAAATCACTGGTGTAATAAATGTGCATCTAGGCCACAGCTGACTGAGATCAACTAGCTGAGTGAATACAATCAATAAGCATTGTGGGAACTATCGCGTCAGTGGAAAGACTGATAAACCCTGCTCCTCTGCTGAGCTGAGATGATTAGCTGATTAACTGACTGGTTTCAGTTTTAGATTTACTGAGATTAGAAATGCAGAAAAAAGTTGTTGGACCGCTGGTTGTTCAAAACCTGTGAAATTCATCTCTGCCAAGGACTGCTGTAACTATGTAATGTTTCACAAGTGAGAATTTGTTTAATGAATCTTTACTAGTGTTCTGTTTGACTTGTTACAATAAGTAATTGTTCTCTTAACTACATTAAGCTAGCACTGGCTGATGTCTGGCATTTTGTGGTATACTGACCAGTTATAAGTTACAAGTACTGGGTTGAACCCCCAGATTCAACAAGGTGCAGGAAACATTCCTCAGACATTTTGGTCCATATTGACATGATGCAAATCTCCCGTTCCACCGCATCCCGAACGTGCTCTAATGGATTGAGATCTGGTGACTGTGGAGGGCATTTTGTGCTTTGTGACATGGAGCATCAGAACACTGTGGTCATAAAGGGATGGTCAGGAACAACATTCTGGTAGGCTGTGGCATTTAAACACCACTCATTTCATAAGGGCCCCAAAGTGTGCTAAGAAACAGCAACAGCAGCCTAAACTGTTGATACAAGGCAGGATGGATGTTGTATAAGTCTAGGTCTTTCAAGATCAATGAGTCAGGCTTTATAGTAGTCAATCCAGGTGGTGCACAGGGTTCTAAGGCCTTAGGTAGGGGCTGCTTGTTGAACCTCTTAGGCACCTCTTTCTTCATCACACCTTTCTGTAGCTCTTCTTTTCTATGGAGGGTACTGTTCCTTATGTCTGTTCATCTACTAGCCAAGCAGTTCAAGGTTCACTGCTGCCATGGTATAGATCATCTGGTTGGTTTCAGTGATGGTTGCAGTAGGGATTGTCCGTAGTGCTGCACGGAGGGTCCCACTTAGCCATGATCTTCTCTGTCAGGTCAGCTGCTCTTTTCCACGTACTAGTTGTTCTTTGGACTTGTCACCCAGTCTCGATGTGTAGGGATGATGATATCTCCTCTCTGACCTGGCTCCCTCAGGAAGTTGTCACTATCTATTTGCGATAGAGATTGTCGGCAGTTGCTTCTTGAAGATGCTGAAACACTACTAGTTGTTTTGATGTCAGTCTAGATGTTGGGTGTCAAAGAATCCATCGGTCCTACATGCACATGCAGTAACATGCCAACAGCTTCGTAGTCTCATCTCATGTCGTATCCTTGTTCCAGTAGCTCAATTATCATGAGTATGCTGAGGTTCCTCAACACCTGACGTGGATCTTGTTAATCCAGGTGATGTCTGAGCTGGTATGGCTTCAGCTGTGTGTGTCTCACTCGTTTTCCAGGTAGGTTTGGGTAGCATAGGTGGCCTAGCCTGGGGACCCTCACTGCATGCATGACCAAACGTTGTTCCAAAGTGTTGCTGCTACACTATCCAAATGTATGTAGTAAAATAGAATAAACATTATGATGTCACACAAAGCACTAAATTATTGTAACGTGTGTAATAGTTTATTGCTCAAATGATTCCTGTGTTTGGGAAATCGCAATTGCACATTGCAACTTCTTCTTAGCTAATCTGTTAGTTGCAGTTGTCTCTTTATAAGATTTTGCAATATTTTCAATATATCTTGGTTGTTTAAGCTAATAAGTAATATGCAACTCCCAAAATTATTAAGAAGACATCTATGACTGAGTAATTATGCAGTTCATTAATTGCCTACTTACCTGTCAGCAATGGTTAATGCTCTCAATCAAAATCTGTGAAACCTTTCTGCTTTTATTTTTAATCAAATAAGTTTTAATGTAAACCTTACTGAGAAATTGACATTTTATACTAACATTATTATTTTTAAAATAATCCTAATAAATGAATCTACTTGACAGATCAGCTTTTGTTGGCTCCTTCTTACTGACCTTGAGAAAGAAAACCTCCTCTAAGCTGAACCACTTCACGGTTCGACCCACTGCATTTCATGTCAAGTCTGTCTTAAATGCTCTCCTATGTGTTTTGAGCCCACTGCTTTAATTATAGCCTGCAAATATGTGTATGTGTGTGAGCCTGTGCCTGTGTGTGGGCCTGTGAAGAGGCTTACTTCCACTGTTTCAGCTGGGGTCGACAGGGAGAAACTGTCAGCCCGGGCGCCCTCACCATTCACTCATGTGAAGCCCCGCTCTCTTAGATCTGTGGCCATGAATAATTCTGGAAAATTAACTTTCAGAAGGCGAAGACTGTCTGCCCACTTGAGATCTCCCAAAGTGCTTTGCTTTCTTCCCCCCCGTCAGCCCTGTCAACCGTTTCTCTTACCAGATGGTGGCTACCCTCCTCGTCATAGTCATCCTCGCCTCCATCGGTCATCTCTCCTGCCTCTACGTCCAGTGCCCCCTCGCCGGCCTCCTCTCCAGAGTTTTCTGCTGTCTCTGACACAGACTCCTCATGCAGGGAGTCGCAGTTGTCCTCATATTTTCTCTGAGCCTCTGAGAGAGAGAAAGGAGGCCACAGTGAATGAAGTGAGAGTGCGAGCAGAGCATGCAGTTTTCTTTGATACACAATAGTAGTCAGCTCCCCTTTTCTGTTTTCCCACTTGTGCAGAAACAGGCCATCGTCCTCCCTGCTCAGATGGAGTGAAGTAGTTTGTCCTCACCAAGCAACTGGGCACCTGACACTACTGCTTTGGAATCAGTGCAACATCCACATTTACAGGCCTGACTTTTTTTTTTTTTTTATCTTCCAGTTAAAACAAGAATTTGTGTT
>VOQJ01023358.1:8941-33592 GCA_015052665.1 Apistogramma diplotaenia | reverse complement strand
TTATCTTCCAGTTAACACAAGCATGTGTGTACATTTATTAGGTCAACTGCTGTAAAAACAAGAAAACACAAATATTTTAGAAATCTGTCAAAAGTGTGTTTATCAGGCAAATGCCTGGACTTCTCTGAGAAGTCAGAAATGACTCAAGGACAACATTAAACCACTAAAACTAAAATTTCTGTTAAGGAATGCAAGTAAATAACTGTAATTTAACATCTCAATCAAAATAATAATAATGTCCTTTCCAAAACTGTAAATTTGAATATTTTAGCATTACAAATATAATTTTGATTAAATCATACTGAGCGTACTGGTGCATTAACTATTACAGAAACATGAAGTGATTTTGGTAATTACCTTACTAATGAATTTGTTAAGCACTGCACATGTTGCTGCTGGGTGAATGCAAACTGCAGGTAACATGTTTTTATTCTGGACGGATGCAGACAAGGTGTTGGCACTCTATGAATACCTTCTTAAAGAGATCAATGCTAAATTTCAGGGGATGAAGCTGCAGTGAGACAAAACACCTGATTTGCATTTAGATGGAAAAGGATGTGGATTTAGATTTTGTATAGTTTGCATTATTTAAACCAAGATCAAATATACTAACTCCACTTTTGCTAGCTAGCTACAATACCTCTATCAACCCTTCTATTTGCATACAGCTTAGGCTTCCTGTTATTTGCCTCCATTTTCCAATTTTCTTTGTTTATGAAGGCAACACATTTAAAGCTCTGCTATATTTGCATATTTAACTTCCAGTGTTGCAGGTCTGCATCAGTTTATGCAGGTGACTTAACAGTAGGGTTAGACTCAGTATTCAAAAATTTCTTTGCTTTAAGGCGTATCTGCAAAACAAATGAGAGATGACTTGATCCTGGAAGAAGAAACAAATCACTTTGGTTTGCATGTAAAAGGTCTGCCAAATCCAGCATGCAGAGCTACCCACTGTGAACACAGTAACCGAACTATTGTGAATAATGGAGCAGCCCAGAGTAGCCTTCTTTATGTAAAAAAAGCAAAAATCAAATTGGCTAAGTGCTGCTTTACACTCGATAGCCTAAGCTGCCTGTGTAGGCTAGTTTAAATTTTAAATTTTACACAAATGTTTTACTTGACACTGTAGCGCCAATGTTCTCCTTATCTTATAGTTTTCATGGTTTTATGTTTTAGCGCTTTATTCCTGGAGATTTCAGAGAAATCATCAGCCATGTGTCATCTTTGACTGCAGACAGTTTTCTTCACCTTAAAAAAAGAAACGCTTGAAAGATTAAAATATTTGGATAGACTTCTTGTTGTCTGTTTGAAGACTGACTTCTTGTTGTCTGTTTGAAGACTGACTTCTTGTTGTCTGTTTGAAGACTGACTTCTTGTCTGTTTGTATTCATTAGAAAATCTTTTAAAACCTTGGATGAGACAGTCTGAACTCAAAAACAGCAAATGAGACAGAGAAAAGATGATCTGTTCGTAACAAAACAAAGCAAGAGTGCTATAAAGCAAAAAGACGGTTACATTTTGTTGTAAATTGCCTCTGGTGGTGTTTCATTTAATTTTTCATCCTCACTGCTAACAAGCTCCACAGCAGTTTGCCTACGAGACAGCCAGGAGTGATTTTCTTCGGTCTTCAGGTGCAGAATAAGAGGAGTTGAGGTAAAAGAGAAAAAAGCCACAGTTGGTGACAAATGTGCAACATGCACTTTATGGCATGTAATTTAAATGACCTTCACAGTGAGCTGCACTCTGAGGCTGTCCTGTTGTGAAGACCTCTCATATAAACTGAGTGAGCATGGTGTTGACACCTGTCTGCTGCTATGACAGAGAGCTCTGCTGCTCTTATCTCCCACAGTGTCACTAAGACTTATGACCAGTCTACGCTCTTAATTTCTCTCCTTTAGTGGTTGGTGTCCTTTTTCCCTTTTCGTTCCCATCTGACCTCACGTTCTGCTTTCTCCTTCTCACCGCTTTCAGCTCTTTGCTGCTTCTCAATCTTCTCCAGGCGTCCCAGCAAAGAGTCGATCTTCATCTTGATCTGAGTGAGCTCTCGTTTAATGGTCTGAAGTTGGTCCGTCTTCACTACTGAGACACAGAAATACAAGAAAAAAAAAAGCCTTATACTCATAATGATGCACATATTGCATGCTTCTGTCATATTAATACTCTTAGTGTCAGGTTTTGGATATCATAACATCACTGACTCACACGTTCCTCCGGGAAGAACATCTCAATCTGGCCAACTGAAAGCTACCCTGCTAAGACTGTGGACCTGCTGCTTTCAATTTGAAGATTAGTGCACGGCTTACGCCCACCATGCTGTGCAGTGCTGCTCAAGTTTTACTCAGCAGTGCCAATATCTGAACAAACTGTGTGCGATCGCTCAGTAGAGATTAGATGATGTTATTAGGCTTGTGGATCGCATACAGCGTATGATAGTATCTGTGCAGCTGAGTGCATATTGTACATTTGCTTAGTGTTATTGAAAATTCATCATTTCCCGCTGTTTGAAATGATTTAAGTGTTCATAATCAAAAGCAGCCTAAGGAATAGGTTCTATTTGTATCTGTGTCGTTAGTATAGACTGTACATAAGAGATGAACATCACTGGTTTGTGACGTCCTGTTTTGCAGCCCTGACTTGACCACTTTGGCCATTTAGAAGTCTTGTCACAAACACGGGGGTGGATCTGTCTGAGAACCTGAGGGACACTGCAAGATGACATGGTAGAGACTTGCCAGCTACAAAGCGGCTGTACCCTAAAGCAAATCCTATTTTCGTCCACGTGGAACCATAAATTTAATGAAATGAACTTAATCCATTCATTTTCTTTCACTTATTCAATTCAGGTTTGCAGCGTGGGCTGAATCAGTTGTCCTGGGCAGTGTACCAGTCTATCACAGGGCTAACACATCACAACAGACAAGCATCCACAATTCTGGCCAATTCAGAATCACCAATTAATCTAATACGCAAGTCTTTGGACTCTGGGAGTAACTTACTCTGGTGTATTCAGGGACTTGTGTAGTTGCTGAGCTGCCAGTGCACCTTTTGAGGAATGTACCAGGTTGTTGATTGGGCCAGTCCTTAAGGTTTTTTTCTTTGCTGTCATTCTGGTTTGTTTTGTCATCTCTTTGATTGACAACCCTGTGTACCTCATATTGAGAGTTCCAGTGAACGGCTTCCGAATGCAAATTCACTCCAGGTTGTTTATCAGTTTATTTATTTATTTATTTTTATTACTGAATAACAAAGAAACGAACCTCACTCGGCCATGAAACTGTCCAATTACTGTAGAGCTTCAAAAAATTCGTCACAATGTATAAAAAGGGTACAGTTCATAAACAGTTAATTTAATCTTTTATCAAACCTCTTGAATTAAAGCTGAAAGTCTGCACTCATTGACTATTTGAGTTATGATCTGCTGCGGTGATATACGGAGGTAAAATGAGATAAAACTGAGTAACCGTCCAAACACTTGTGGAGCGGGTTGCATGTCTGCAGCAGACAAACTACTCGAATTCAGAATTCAGAGACAGAAAAGGAGCCATCGATGATCCTGATGAAGGCCACGAGCCGAGACATGTCGCATTGTTCCTGCAAGAGCTCACAGACATCCGATAGCAGCTAAAGATTACAGTTTCTAAATATTAAAAGACATTTAATTAAATTCTCTGTTTCACCCTTAAGTACTGAAAATCGGCAGTTGCTATAAATTTAACAAATCTAACTCAATCCCAATCAACTGAGACCTTTGAAATGAATGTCCAGTCTATGCATGAACCTAGCCACAGCCAGAGGCACATCTTATACCATTAAAATGTATTTTTGTCTATTAATGCGGAATAGTTTAGTAGGCTGCAATGAATACTCGTGCTTTACAAAAAAAAAATCAAATGATATCAATGTGTTTCAAAGCCATTTTTGCATTTCACACAGTCACAGTTGCCTGATCATTGCTTCACTTATAGTACAGCATGAGAAACAGGCGGCACAGTTTTCCCTCCCACAGCTTCTGTTTACTGCCTTATAAATAATTGCTCTCCCCTACCTGCGTCGCTCCGGGTCGGAGTGTTCGCTCCACAATACATATCTGAGGCTTGAGCAAATGAAGTGTAGCACTATCATGTCAAAGTTTGAGTCCTAACCTTGATATGTCATATTGAAACAACAGCTGCTGAATAATAATAAAAATATATTTTTTTAAAAAATGAACGTCATAACTAATTCAATCTGGTCTGTCTCACGGCTGCCGAAATGAGGGTGTACTCCTTAGCAGCTTGAACTGAGCAGATTAAAGAATTTAGACTAAACAGTAATAAGATAATCTCATTCCTTACCCCTCTGAAGATGAAATGTGTCATCTTTTGAGAGAAAGGGGGGGAAAACAGACACCAGAAGTTGAGAAGAAAACATAAAATTCTTTCTGACACCTATCAGATTCTGTCAGGGCTGGAAAGAGGATGGATGAGCGCTCGGTAAACACACCCACGAATTCCTGTAAAGCTTCAGCTGGAAAAATCAGAGACAGGAGACACGCTAAATCAAAAAGTAACTTGTCTGGCGATCATTGTCTGCATGTGGCTCTTGAAGTTGGCTCCTCTGATGTACATTTACACCCACAGCCCATCACAATGCAAAGCCCATCCAGCGTCTATGAGCTACTTTCAACAATCTCAGCTAATGCATAAAACATAAACACCTACACTTAGAGAAGATGTCAGTGCGAGATCATAATTACAAAAAAAAATAAAGAAAATCTGACATATTACCTTGCAGTAAACTAGATTTCCCCCCCAAAAGTACTTTTTAATCTGTCACCAAAATTCATGCTGAAAAACAAACACAACTCTCCCTCCAGTAGGATCCAATTCACACTCTACAATAGTTGTCAACTTGGCTTTCTTTGACTCAAACTAAGATGATTAATGTGTCTGTGAAAAACAGTGAGAAAAGCACCCTGTTGGAGGCATTAAATAAGTAATGTGTCAGAAAATCCCAACACCTATTTGTGTTTGTTGTATTTGTTGTTTTCTAAAGCAATCGGAAATCTGTGGAGGAGCGGAAAATCGTAAAAAAGGGGGGAGAGTAGATATGCTATCACATCTCTACAGGGCACATACTGAAGTATCTCTATCTCCTTCTCAACTTCACCTCCATCCATTTGTGCAAACCAGCATCGATGGCTAGACACGCATACACCACCCACTTCCCTATTCCAGCATTATCCGAGCTCACTCTGGGCAGCTTCCTTGTCGTCCTTTGATGATAAGAAAATGTGGAACAGTTTCTAATTTATCGCGGCCTCCAGGCCTTTTTCCCTTTGTGCTATCAGGCGCATAAGCTGCAGAGAGAAAACATGCCCGTCCTAATCCAACATTGTATCATCAGCACGGCATCTTTAGATAGCACGAGTTAAAGGAAAAGGCTGGGGAAAAAAGAGCCATTGTTATTTAATAAGCATCAGGAAAGATTTAGGGAATGAGTAATGGATCTAATTTTTAGGACATCATGATGAACGGCAGACGGTTTTATCTCGGGGATAGTGAGGCTCTCCTGAATCACTCGTCTATGAAGATTAAACTGGACAAAGAGTTTTGGGGCTGGTGATGCTGATGTCATTCACTGGGTTTTAGGGCATCATCCTTTACTGATTTTTCTAATGCTGCATAACACATGTAACGCTCCACAACCACATATTTGTAAGAATTCAATAAAACTGCAGTCAGCTCACCAGAGCACACTCCTACTGTACCTGGACTTTTACACAGGTTGGGAGCTGGGATTGCTAAATTATTCAGGATGGTATCTGGTTAAACTCAACTGTTCAGTATGAAAGCTTCACAATCTTAGCTGTGCTTGACATTATAATATCCCAATATAAAAAAATAAAAAACGTGATCCTTGAAACCATGGAGACATTCTGAAATATCTCACTCTGTCCGGCTGACAGTATCAAACCTAAAGATTTTCAGTGTATCACAAAACAGCAGGAAAACCTGAAACGGTTCCCTTTGGAGTTGCTGGATTTAGAGACGGAGTGTTAGCTTTGGAGGATAGAGGTGAAACATGAACACTGTACAGAATCCAAACACTTTGTTCCAGGACAACACAGCCCACCAAGCCTTAACCCTTCAGCTGTACGTGCGTGCTAAATATTTTAACAATCTTGTGAACACAGACAACACGTGACAATGTAACGTTTATTATGGCAGTTACGTGATTTCCTCCAGTGACAGCAGCTCCAGTTTGCTGAGAAACTGAAAGCGTTGGTGAAAATCCAGCGTGATAAAAACAGCAGGAACATAGTTTAATTTGCAAGTTTAAAATGTTTGATTATTTGGCTCATGTGTCTGTGTGATTTGACAGAAATCTGCAACGTGCCCCAACAATGGTTGTGAAGAGAAATGCTGAAGTTTGTTCCTGTGCCTTTCTACTTTGATCAGCACACCACAGACATTTAACAGCCTCTGCCAGGGGTCTCGATCAAAAATATTAGTATATAAAAAAGAATAGTGGTTCTTTCTCAGCTTATGTCTTATCTCCTCAGGCCTAAAGACCAGTTAGTGACTCCCCCAGGTAACCACAATATGTGTGTTCCCTTAATGGTGAGTGATTTCTGGAGGTTGCTGGCTACTGTTGGATGAAATGCGGCACCAAAGGGTTCCTTTGATCACTACTAGATTGTCACAGTCGTCTGTACTTTACACTTTTTGAAATGTGTTGGTTGCAGCTGAAAGATAACTTTTACTTTGAAGGTGAACTTTCTCCACTTCCAGTTTAAAGTTTCACTACCACTTGCTGAGTAGCTGGTGTCTCTTTTCCTTTAAAATACCTGCAAAGCTTAAAGTAACTTACAGTATAATTATTTCATTGTTTCCTGTAATAACCTGACTTTTTATTTTATTATTCTTTTGTACATATCTTTAAGTATTTGTACGTAAATGTAATTCGATTTTAATTTTAAATATAAATAATTGAAATTCCATTTAATTAGAGGGGAATTACACCCTTAAGAATAAAAAAGGACGCATTGCACTCGATTTTGAATTTGCAGTCACAGAGCCAGAATATTTTAAAACTTTTCAGTTGATAAATTTGAAAAAACACAAAAAACAATGTATCTGTCTTCATGATCCATGCATCCGATAACACCCCCCACCCCCACTGACCCAAGTGAATCACTACTTGTGCAACCCAACTGGTTCAAACTGGTCACACTGCCCACACTAACCCGCCCTGTTGCTTGGACAAACTAACCTTATTTTTCTGTCCAATCTATCTGGGCCAAAGTCAATATAAAGAGTGATTTTTCACGGTCCTGGCAGGGGCAAATTAGTCTCCCAAACATACAGCAGCACTGCTTAGACAGAGAAGAGAATTCATTGACTCTGTCCAAAAAGAGGATGGGAGATGGTCTTTTTTTCCTCTTCTCTATAACACCAACTGCAGCTGGGTCCTCCTGACAGACCTTACCAAGCTGCTCTCGCTGATAACACTGGCTAGACAGGCAACAATGAAACAAACACTGTAACCAATTACACAGGCTACGGATAGAGACAAACGTTTAGAGAAACACAGCTGACCACAGCTCCGCAGAGATGGCCCCAATCTCACTTTAATTACATTTAGGATATTATAGTGCATCACCAGTTAATCAGAGCCCTAAACGGGATCCAGATGGATGCTGGGTGACAGGAATAGCACTATTTGCTGAATGGGGGCTGCTCGGAAAGCTGGGATTATATTTGTGTTTTGCTCTACATTGCAGCACGGCTTGTTCGGAGCTGCTGAAATGAATTAAATAGCTGTTTATAGTAGCGCTTCACAAGTAGCGCAGCTGAATTTTATGTCGGTGCTTTTTATTCTGTGAGCCACGGTTTCGAGATGCGCTTTGAGCCTTCAGATTCAGAAAGGACAGAATACCATTAATGCAATTAGGCTGTGTTCTGTGAGGAGAAAAATACAATCAAGTAAAATCTGACGGTCTAGTGTAAACACAAGACAAGTAAAAAAGCATCTCTGCGTACATACATTTGACTCCGGAGGAGGAGGAGGATGTGGGAGGTCTGGAGGACGAAGACGAGGAAGAAGAGGATGTTTTGATGGGGAAGGAGGTCTTCCCACGGCGAGAGGAGGGAGCAAGCACCCTGGAGCGTTTCAGTGGGATCACAGCTCTGGGTGGGGGGGCCACTCTGCCATGGTAGTCAAAAAGCCTCAAGAGAAGAAAAACCTGTAATATTACTTTTCACTTCTTACACATTTTCCACAGGCCTTATAGCATCCTGAGAACGTCCATGTAAGCGGGTTATTTGGTTTATCCCACCATTCCTTCTTTCTTAAACCTTCTTGCTATTTCCAGTGTTAAATCAGAAGGCAAATGTTCTATGGATTTCTCCAGTTGCTTCTCTCAAACAGCACAGGTAAAACAAAAGGCTGATGTTCCAGTTCAATTTTCCCGACATTCGTGTTTCTGTGCCGCGCATGAAAATAATCCCTCCACATATACTTCGAAAGTGAAGAGGATGAAATGGAGAGGGTGCTTAATGTCAAATAAAAGTGTCAGCTTTGACTGTTTCCGGTGACACCAGATTGTCAAAGCTCTCAACAAGTTTGACATTTAGAAAATAGAAACCGTCTCCGAAGATAAGAACTCTGATAAATGTGAGACAAAACAAGTGTTCCTTCATCAGCATGTCAATCTGTTGAGTCTGCGTGACAAGTTGACTATTTCAGCGTATCTCTCAACCTCTGGGTGGGTTGCTGAATAAAAAAAGTGAATCAAAGTCTGTTCTGCTGACCATTTGCTAAGACTCAGAAGAGCTAATGCCTCATCATAGTTTACGGATTGCTATCACAGCACAACAGGCCTGCAAAGCTTTTAATTCTACACATAAACTAAAGCCATTAAAGCCTAACTGCCTCACTGCAATGGTAGCAATTTTGAAAGGGAAGTAGCTCTAATTTTAAGAAATGAAAGTAAAATAAAAACAACTTATCCTAAGAACCTAGCAATTATCTTCCCACCTGTTATCAAAACATCATCAGTTTAAACTATTTTTAAATAGGTTATTGTGTAGACTATCAAAGTGGAAGTGATCCAATCGCTGTGCTGATCTCACTCTCGTGTAAACAGAAACAGGGATCAGGAGGTGGCTGTTAGGGCAAATTAAGGTGCTACTGCGTGACTGCACTCAGATCAGTCAGTTCAGTGAAACACATCAACGCGAGAGCACTTTGACAGATGTGTATTAGCAAACTCATAACATCTTTCTCACAATGCATAGTGGAAAAAAAGTTGCTAAAAGCATCTTAAAGTCTAGTGAGAAAACCACTGTACGGTAGCTGTGTAGTGACCCATCAGTTACTATGGGCTTACAAGCTGCCAGAATAGTGGTATTTGCTGGACCATATTCCAGTACGTGGAGTGTATTTAATTTTTATGAACTTAAGAAAGTGGCAATTAGTAAAAGGTAAATAAATTCACCAGGAAAACAGAAATTTTTTTCATAATTATTAATTTCACTTGTTCAAAGTTTGAACATTTACTGAGAATGTTTGACTGTTGTGGCACTAAACCTTGAAATCTTATGCAGTAAATTTGTGACTTTAATTAAAAGAAAGACATTTCTTTTCCTCAGAACCTTCCCTATTACTCCACCACCAGCCTGAACTGCTAATGCAAGGCAGGGTGGACGCATGCTTCACTTTGTTTATGCCAAATTCTGACCCTACCATCTCAATGCTGCAACAACTTTCCAATCTTCTATTGTCCGATTGCTTCATGGTTGCACGTGTTGTGCATTCAGAGGTGATCTTCTCTGTACCTTGGTTGCAATAAGGGGTTATTTGAGTTACTGTTGCCTTCCTGTCAGCTTGAAGCAGTCTTGCCATTTCCCTCTGACAGTAACAAAGCATTTTCACCTAAAAAAAACCTGTCGTTCACTGGATATTTTCTCTTTTTCTGACCCTTTCTGTGAACCCTTGAGATGGTTGTTCGGGAAAATCCCCGTAGACCCGCAGTGCTACTGGGATTACTCAGACCAGCCTGTCCGGCACCAACAGCCATACCATTTATTTATTTATTATTATTATTTAGGCTTTATTTCACAGCACAGTTTGGTGAGTGAAACACGGGGCCCCGCAGCAGGCGTATAGGTTGCCTTCGGGCTCGTGACCATGTGAGCTACAGAGCCGCCCCATCTTGACCACGTCTACATGTCTCATTGTACATTCTGTATAATGACAATAAATGCATTTTACTCTATTTTAAAAACAGCACGATTGTTAGCCAGCTGATAAATTATGGTAGGGAACTCACAGTTTCAGACGGTAATTCTGCCACTCTCACAAATGTTATTTTCCGATGTGAGAATACAAAGCTCGACAGATATTACAACTGAGGTGGCTGTGGGATTAGTAAAGGTCAGTAGTTTTCTGAAATCCCCATATCTGATCACGTATTGGTACAGAAATATGAATGGTACCTACCTGCTGTAGAAATCATCCCTGTAGTACTCGTAATCAAATTCATAGCCACTATGAGAGAGACAGAGGGGAGGGAGGGCACAGAGAAAGATGGAGAAAGAGATCAAGAACGGGACGGACTGCGTTAAGAGGAGCCGTTTCAAACTTGTCAAAAGTAAGCAGATAAAACTCAAGCTGTTCTGACTCGAACGGACACGCTCCAGTTGATGCCTAAAGCCCATCGCAGGTTAAGCAGGACGCCTAAGCCGCGCTGGCATGCAAAGACCACAGATCAAGAAAAAAGTCAACAAAAAGTTTCGGAGGGCAAATACAGTCCGAGTCAAAGAAATAAAATCTTCTTCTGGAGCCCAGAGCTGAAAATCAATGTTGCACGCTGAGGATGACAACTGATTTAAAATGCAGTAAGAGACATATAATAAAGAGAAGAGGCGAGATGAAGAAGCTGTTTTGAAACGCTGCTGTTCTCACAGGAATTTTAATGTATTAATGATTAATGTATTACTATTTCAATTTAGAATAGTCTAGCGTTGGTTTTTGCTTCTCCGCATCCTGTTTCATAATTACCATATTACACCCTGGCTCGTTTCCACTGCAGCTTTAAATTGCAAATGAGCTTTTATAATAACACAATACATAGACTAATAAATTAGCAAAATAACAGTGTTTAAAACTAAAAAACAATTCACTTAAGTGTAAATTTGAGGGACCATAAACTTTGCCAGTGAATGGCGTTAAAATGTCTCAGCGAATGGAAAACCTCTGTCACATCAGACTGCAGTAAACAAGCAGCGCTTTGATCTGTTTGTGACCAGGAGATGTGTACAGGGCTGAGAATCAGGGTCGTGCTTAATGAAGCTTACACAACAGTCTCTCCTTTGAGCTTTGTAGGCTCGCGCTGAATAAACTTCAGTCAAAGCTTTAAAACTCAATTAGAACGAGAAAAAAAAAGTGAGCATAATAGGAATCCTCGTGTTTTTAATATTACTCCACATTTACATCAGCTTGAGCAGCAGGATGTGAAAGATTGTTAATATTAATGATGAGCAACACTTGGAGGGCGAGTCTTACCTGTAAACAGCTGAGAGTGGCCGTTTGGAGCCCGCTTTGGGCCTGTATGGCTTGGGCTCGCCGGCCATGTTTATGTCTGTAGAAAGACGAGAAGAAACAAGTCCGTTGTTTAAAGTAAAAATCGTACCTCAGCGCTGCAGCCAATACGATTCAAAAGGCTCAACTTTCAAGACAAACAGTTTCTGTTTTCATTTTAATTTGAGAGGAGCTGGAGTCTCGGGGTTAGTGGTCTCGTGTCTGCAAAACCTCAACAGTCTCATTATTGCTGTCATACTGTAAAAACAATGCCAACTGGGAGAAAATGGAAGAAACAGCCACGGCTCCCCACTCTACAGTCAGCCGAGCACTTAAAAATACCAACAAATATTAGATTCTGCCATGTCAGTGGATTATTTTAGCACCCTGTGTTAAGTTAGCCATGCATTACTATGATACTGCAGATGCTATAGCTATGGCAACTGCAAACATATTAGTGTGGCTCACAGCTTCTGACTTTATCAACATGACTTTATAATACAGATTGCTCATAATGCTTTAGCTCAACCTACATGAATATAAGCAGCTTAGAAGTTGCATTTGTATATTTGACAACTGCTTGCAGCTCAGAGTGTCCACAGTTTTCCCATACTTCAGTCTTCTGAAAGGAGTTCATTAAACGTAGTTCTGGATTGTTTGCCCTCGCGATTGTGCTTTCCACTATGCTGCAAATATCAGGCATTTTTTCAGTTTGTTACTTGCAGACAGAACAGACGAAGGCACTCTTCGAGTCAGTGAAACACTATGTATTGTTTTCCCCTCAGGTGTGGACCAGACTTAATTGTAGTCTGTCTCTATGTGGCAAACACAGCTATCAAAACATGCAGCACGTAAGGAAAGATTAGAGCACAAATGGTAGACGTGTGATTTCTTTCTCTGTTAAAACTCCATTATGCTTATATCTATAAAACAGTTATTCAGTGCAATAATATCTTGTATGAAAACCTTTCATTTTGTGCTTATTTGCTGGCAGCTTAATTACACTGTGTCAGGAACTGTTTGGTATCTGCTCATGATGGCTAAAAAGGAGGTTATCTTTCTTGCTGTATGAATAAATCAATATTCCCTTCTGAATAGTCATCCAGTATACGGGATGTTGCAGAAATTCACTCAACGCCCATGTTTCCTATGCTGCAGTGTAACCTAATTTAAAAGCCAAAAACTGTGCCAATGAAAGTGAAATAACTTCCTTTCTTCAAACATCCTCGCATCGAGCAATGGCTCGTGATGGTGGCACATAGTTCAAAGCTGCGGCTGAGCAAAAGGAAGCATAAAAGTATTTCATAATACAGAGATTTAAAAAAATCAATTTAAGCTCTTTGGAAGCTCTGCGCGGTTTCCACTGCAAAACTGAACTTTTCATGCGACATTTGAAAAAAAAAAAGCAGCACACGGAGCTGCGGTGCTGTCGAGCCGACTTCGAGGTGCACCGCGAGAGCCAATTTTCTAAAGGCAAGACTGGAGACCTTGCTACTGTGCACTGGAAAGATTACAAAAACAAAATTGTCATTGTAAGGCACAAGAAAATCCTTGAAAACAGAAAAACAATAAAAATGAATAAACATAAAAGACAAATTCAAACAAAAGCCAAATGTGAGGAAGGCTTTGATTTATAGCCAGCTGTTTATCCTTTGAGTAAAAAAAATAAATAAATAAATAAATTGCCATCAGGTATAGCGGTTTTGTGACCCAGCCAGTCAGCGAGGCAGAAATTTTCATATCACTATCTGTGCATTGCCAAGGGTGCTGCAAGGTCTTCATATTTCGTGAAGTCTGAGTGGCTTTTCGCAGAGAAGCTGGTTGGTTAAAGTAAAACACCAGAAAGATGAGGAAAACAGTCCAGAGACTTTATGGATACAGATATGAGGCAATATTTCTGAGGTGAGGTAGAGTACAGCACCTTAAAGTAACACTCTCAATTGAGTCCTAGTGTAAAAAGTAGCTTTCTAGAATCCTATTCTACTGCGAGGTTATTATTCTCCTAAAAATGAATAAAAAAACATAAAGGAGGCTGAAGCAAATAATCACTTGAGTCGAAAAGTGAGAAAAATTTCCATAGTCTGACCAAAGGCAGAATAAAAATCCCATCATGTTTTTTTTTTAACCATCGTCCTTGATGTCACAGAACCCTTCACAAGCATCAGCATGCTCAGCAGTAGAAAGGCATTAGAAAGGCCATTTCCTTACTGGCAGGATACAACAAGTTTATGGCTGAGAATAATGCACCAATCAACAAGCGCCCTTGAGAGGATAAACCCAAACCCCATTGTGAAGAGCCTTGGCTAAGTGCCTCATAGGTACATAGATCACTTTAAATGCACTTTCTGACAAATTGTTGTTTTTTTGCATGCAGCCATGTTCTGACTATCTCTTTGTCCCCTCCAGCAACACACATTTGCCTAAATAATTTATGCATCTGCCCCCCCCCCCTTCTTCCCAACACCAAACAAGTGGAAGCACCCCAATCCCCGGGAGTGGAATTGCACTGGGGTGAAAATAAGCTGCTGGCAAACTCTTGCCTCCTTCTCCCAGAGGCTGCTCTCATGAGAAATAGGATTAAACCCTGGTCTGTTTGTATACTGCCTACTTAGACATGCTACAACACGGACTTTTTACGGAAAGCTGCATGATCAAATGGGTGTGTGTTTGTGTGCATACTTGACAGAGTATGTTGCGATTGACCATGATGCTAACCTTTGGAGATAATTACACTTTTGCTCATCAACCTGAAGGTTGACTTACAAAAGAGATCAGGTCCAAACCTTTAATTAGCCCACAGCAGCCCAACTAAATATAATTGGCGTCTAAAACCTGAAGTGATCAAAAAATCCCAGACAGCTCTGTCTTTGTGAACCATTATTTTTTATCCAGTATGGTTTATATGCAGTCCAGCCAAATCCATGCTGCTCAGTCCCTGGCATAAAGCTGACAGGTATTGCCTCTGCTAGAGGCTGGGAGAGCCTTAGCCCACTTTGCATCTGTCAGTGCGAGGTTCAAGCTGAGTCCAGTGGAGCAATCAAAACCACGTTTTCTATAACTGTTGACTAACACGAAGACTGCATACACTTTGATTCAATATACATTATAGTATATTATAGTGTATAATATAGGGTATATTCTGTCTTTCTTTCAGGAAAGTAGTGACCCACTAATATCCTGTCTGCTCTTCATCTATGCTGCGATATGGTCACTAATGTGACTCGATTCACAATGTTGACAACTTACAGTGATGTCATCAGTATGTAAAAGTAAAAACTAATAGTTAAGAATTATTCTATGGAAGCTAAAGGCTGCAGAGTAGGTGTTCAATGCAACAAAGGTCCATAAACTTTCGTTACTAACATTCATATCTTCCATTTTTTTTACAGTGCTTCTAATGTGCACATTTATTTTTGATGACAAACTCAACCTTGACAATTTTCAGCTCCTTTTTTTGCTTGAAGGTTGTGTTTTTTCTACTTTAAATACATCAAACATGTTTTGTTGGCTTAAAGTAAAGTAACATCCTTGATATTTTTTTCTTCTTTGTGAACTCTGGTGTAGTTTTGGCATTGCATTTTGGATGGTGATTATGCCAGAGCATTCCTCTTCTGCCAAGTGGTTTTGTCAGCCAGAACTTCAGTATATGGAGAAGCATTCATGATGCCATGTGTAAATGTCATTTCAGCAACAGCTTTTGTCTTCACGGAGCTCCACGTCTGTGCTTCACTATCAGGGCTATGCATTCACTGAGGTGGCCACTGAACCAGGTTACTGCCAAACATGTTCGACCCCATCCGAGGCTAAAATATTCATCTTAGTCTGATCGGACTAAAGGAGAATTCCAAATATTTATCAAGTTTAAGCTTACAATTTTGTGTAGTGTAGTTGATGTTATACAATGTCCTTTCCACTGTTCGAGCTGTCACAGGAACTCATTCTCACTGATAGCCTTTGCATTTCACTAGATTAGATTATGATGATGCCTGATTCATGTTGCTATAGGTCATTTGAGGTCCTGGTACCGCTGTGGCTTTATTCAGATCAGTTTTTTAGTTGGTAACTAATCTTCACGTGTTCATTTCAATTTACTTATTGTGAATTCTAACAATAAGATTTTTCCGTCTCTCTGGCATTTCCTCTTTATGTGGAGCCGGGATTCACAAGCCATTTTATAACTGCAGTCGTGCAGCTGGGAAAATTAAAAAAATGACAGGTGCACTCACATTTGTTTTAATGATCACAGATTTTCTCACATGGGTGTCGGTGATAACAGGTAGACTCACTTTTATTGCACTGAGTTTCTACTTTGGAGCTTTTATTATCAATATCAGTACTAGGGTTTTAATTGTTCATGCTCTACGTCACAACTGCAATAATTTAGAGGTGAATCATAAATGATATAAAAAACTGCTCTTTTCTCTTGATACATTTCCTTTACACTTAATGTGCACATATGCAAAGTTTATCTATCTATCTATCTATCTATCTATCTATCTATCTATCTATCTATCTATCTATCTATCTATCTATCTATCTATCTATCTATCTATCTATCTATCTGTCTGTCTGTCTGTCTGTCTGTCTGTCTGTCTGTCTGTCTGTCTGTCTGTCTGTCTGTCTGTCTGTCTGTCTGTCACCGATATGGCACTTTTTCCACCAATTTGAGCACATACAGTGCTTTCTTACTACAAGCCTCATTCACCCATTTACTTAAATTTTCAGCTGCCCCATATACCACACTAATTTATTAGTGATACTGTTTCTGGCAAACTAAATATGACACAAAATACTCTGAAATTGGTCAAAGTCAAAGTATTGAATTGTGCAAAAAATTTTTTAAACATCTTTTAAAAATGCTGTAACAATGTTTCAGACTTCAGCTGGGATTCTGTAAGCGGGCAAACGGACATGTTTTCATCCTCGCATCTGCGTGCGGGGAGTGGACCTGAAAGGAACTAATTGCAATTCATGCTGGTGAAGATCATCTCTGATGCCACTTTTAGCAAAACACTTTGAGTCTGTGCAGCACTAAAAACAAATTTTGGTTTGAATGAGATGCTCAGTGGCTCAGGGACAAAAATGCTTTTTTGTTTTTCTTTTTTTAACTGTTAATTATTATTTTCTTTCCCGTGGCTTTGGCTTGTTTTGCCTGTTGCTCAGGCTGCAGCCTGGTCATCCAGGGATAGAGGTGGAGCTGTCTGTGGTGCTGAATGAGTTACCAATACGGTCTGCTCTGCCTGGGCAAGAAATTAAACAAAATATTTGTGAATGTACACATAATGCAATTTTAGTTTTGTGGCACTGAAATTAATTATAGATATATTTAAGCTAGCCTGCAATTCTCTATCTCTAAGAGACGGAGCGTGTCTGTCTGTCTGCAGATAGTAAAACAAGCATAACCCAGGTATGAATAAATATTTAAGGCAACATTTTTATTGGCTAAAGAATCGGGGGGGAAAACAGGGCTCTGGATGTAAACTGCAGTGGAAAGACAGAGGCACGAAGCATAAGTAATCACTGAAGACAGACTTGTGTTCCTCTGTCAAGAAAACAAGGATCCGTGACTCCCTGAAGGAACCTGCCCGTGTGTTTTATTGGTCTCATTTGCTGCCTTACATCTCTGTCTCCCTCAGACTACTCTTGCTCATGCCTCCTGTTCCGCCCTCGGTCTCACCCTATCACTCAACGTCTATTCGTCTATTCCTATCCCCCTCCCTTTCCCTCCCTCTATCACCTTCCCTTTCCTTCCACACGCACGATATCTAACCCACCTCGTCATCCGTCACTTTCTCTCACAGCCCATATTTCTTCCTGTGTCTCTGCGCACTGCGAGGAAGCTCATTATGAGACGTTTCAGTGCTGAGCATCACCTGTGGGGCCCTTTCTATTTGACACCTGTGCCGCCAACGAAAGCTTCACAAGTCTTATTCCTTTCCCTCCTTTCATTAGCAAGGGGTGAATAACCGCAGCGCAATGGAAGTCAAGGCGTTGAATAAATCACGGCTATAAAGTGAGCCATAAGGCAACATATTGTACGGGAATCACTGGGAATGAAGAAGCACTCCTACGAAAACAGACAAGACCCCAAACCACAAGGAGAAGAATGTAAATGTACTACTGGAACAGCCAAAATTTGCTGGTCCTGTTGAAGCCAGCAAATCAGACTTTAATGTCTCTGCGTCTCTTGCTTTCTCTTGCTTCATAAAAAAGTGAGGCATCTATTCTCTTCTCTCAAACAGAGGGAAGAGAAGACCAGCTAATAGCCGCAGGCTTCAGGAAGAGGAGAGCTAACAGGCATGGATAGCAGGGGTCAATACAAGGTCTGGAAGCAGGAGAGGCAAGAGTGTGTCTTAGTGAGCCAACGAACCTTTCTGTATTACTGTGGGAAGATTGGCAGATTCCTGAAAGTATCTACCTTCTGCGATAGACTCTTCTCATCAGCCATCTTTGTGCACTGTTGATATATGATGATTCAGTTCTTCAGCAGCTCAACAGCTCATTTGGTACAAATGAGCTGTTTCTTTAAAATGTGGTGGTAAAGACTATTGTCTGAACAAATTATAAGTCACATCCATCAATGCGATCAGATAAACCTAAGCTGGGTTACTCATTAAGCTTACAGGCTCAGTAAGACCAGAAATGTGGCACTCCTTTGACCAAAATGCACATGATGTGAATCATGTCCACACACACACACACACGCACGTACACACACCGACAACAAAGCATTAATTTGCATGTCAAACTACCCTGTGCTTGGTCAAAATGTCTTTTCAGCACTATGTGAAATCCTGGCAACCAAAACACAGCTAATTTTGTTGGTTTCTGTAGCTGCAAATGACCTGTTTGGACACCTGCTGCGGTGCAGCACAGAAGCTATAATTGAGAAAAGAACAATTGATGAAGCAGTCATTACATGTGTGGGCTTCCACACAAACACTGAAAATAAACAGGCAGATTCAGTATTTGGCTTAAAGACATATGGCTCCTTGCAGCCATGCTATTTAGAAGCTGTTCAAGTAAAGCTGCTTTTTATTTATTTATTTTTAGACAAGCTGTAATTTTGTGAGAACATCTTGATAAAGAGCCCATATTTTTGTATCAACTGGTCCCCATTACCCATAAGAACCTTTTCAGAAACTGTCACTGCAGCTGTGAAGTGGGCATTCAGATTTAAGTCAATTATCGGCATAAACGATGCTCCAAGGGTTCATCTACCTGAGCATTTACTGGTACAAGCACCCAGAGATCTCACATGGCATGAAGTTAAAGTCTGTCTAAAAGCACAAAAAAATCAAAAATCAAATATATCTCCCAAGTGCCACTTTATTAAAAGCCAACAAAAGGTAACGACTGCACATTAAACCTGAGAGATTAGAGCAGTGCAGTTGCGTGTTGGCCTTAATGCTGAGCTAAATGCTAATGCCAGGCTCACAATGACGATGATTACATGCTCAGTTACCATGTCAGTCACACTGGCATGCTGTCACTTCCCAATTAGCAGCAAAAACAAAGTAGATACGAGGCTGATGCAAATGTTGTCTTTGAGGACTCCTATAAAATAAAATGTTCAGACTCTGTAAATAATGTCATGGAACCTCATTTAATAAGTGTAAAATCACTTGATGTCTCTAAGGTGAAATATATAAAAACTGTAGGCCGTGGTATAAATCTGCAATATTATCCAGAAGCCAGAACAAATAAATCATTGCGCTTTGTCACTATGTTGCAGGGATCAAACCAGGGATGCTAAAATTATAGGCCTGTCTCTGACCTGGCATCCTGCTACCACCGAGGGCCAAAAAAGAAACTTTTCTTCTTCTCGTGTCCCTTTGAGTTATACTGCAGATGTGCAAAACAGGTTTACAGCAATACGCACATATCAGCCAGGACCTTCAAGAAATGAGAAATGTACTTTTTTTTCTTTATCCAAAACAGAAGAAAAATTCCCAAATTTCCCAGTCTTTTTTCCACTCGTGGGTTCTTTCATTTCACTTTCCTCTCCTTGCAATGCCAACTGTCTATTTGATGAGATAAAAATAAAAGACAGAGGTTAGGCAGAGAAAAAAAATGAGGGAGCAGGACACGGAGGGAGCGGCTGATCATCTCCACGTGGAATGAGAAACTCTGGCGCCTATCTCCCCAATGACTCAATTAATTGAACAAAGTAACTAATCATGCAAATTGTGCCTCAGCAGGAGAGAAAGAAGCAAAGACAAAGGCAAAAATGAAGGCGCTGAATCTAGCAGGTGATGGACGTGGAAAAGGAATGGGTGGTGATGTGGGAAATTCGTGTTTGCAGCAGATTAATTCTGGCGGTCTTTGAGTTGGCTTCACTGAATAGCGAAGTTGGACCAGTCTGAAAGGAAGGCAGGAGCTCCGAGATATAAAATGCTGCATTAAGTACCAAATCTGTGCCACTGTGACCAGTAGGTGAGACCCTGCCAGTTGTGGGCATAATAAAACTACAAATACTCCTTTCGTCTTTACTCCGCTGAAAAACATCCAAGAACTGGCACAGACCATATTACAGGTACAAGATTTCCCGAAAATCTCAGTTTGAATTACAGTCAAATTTGTTACCACGGTGAATGAACAATGTGCCCTGACAGGCTTTGATTTTCACAAAAGTCTTGCAGCTCGATTCAGACGTAGACCTCCCCTTTCATTCTCTTAGTTCTCACATATTAGTCATGTTCTTATTTTTCCGTGCCACCTGTCGAGCCATCAATCAAGGCCACAAGATGCTGCGGTCCCCTCAAAGTGAAAAAACCCATTACCTTTTCCTTCTTTTCTAGGCAGGGAAGATTTGGCAGAAAAAAAAATACCACTCAACACCAAGAAAAAATGCAGCAGGCTTACATTGTGGTGTTGTCTAATTACATGGAAAAAAAGAGGAGAGGAGACTGAGGGACAATCTGCATATCAAAGGTGGTGTTCGAGGAACCTTTGAAGATCAAACAGGGAGCAGGGCTCTTCAGAGAACCACGAAGCCGGGTTCAAGGTGAGGTGACGGGACTCTACGTTTTTATTTAAAATTGCAATTGACAAACTGTATTCTTTCACATTAAGTTAAATATAAAATAATGCTTCACATGGGGTCATTAACATATAGTGACTCGTGTATTCCAGTAGAGGATTGAAGTTTTTTTTTACCTTGAGATTCAGGAGATTAATATGAATGACATGCTTTCATTTGTCACGTGTTGTCAGTCATTTTTTTCTTCTTTTTTATTAAATTAAACATTTGATGAAAAACAGATCAATCTATAATATTTGTTACATTCTCAACATAAATATACAAATGCATTAAAACGTGTGAATTCTGCTGTGCTGGCTATGACATCAGGATTAATGGAAAAGTACAGGAAGAACTGGAAAGTGCAAAGTTAAGTTTCCATTGCTGTATATTAAACTTGCACCTTCACAACTTTCAAGGTGACACAGGCTTCATCCGTGCTGTTTTCTTTCTTCCCTGTCTGAAGACAACATGGATGTCTCCCAGTAGACTGATTTTTTTTCTGTAAAGAATCAAATTTTTTTTACACCATTAAATTTTAAAATGGAGTGCTTCCCTGACAAATGGATTCATTGTACATTTTTAGCCCCAGAGAGGTCACCAGAGCCGAACTTTGCTTTGGTATCTTTCGATCCCAAGGATCTGAAAATGCAACAGTACACGTTAGTATCTCAGGTACGGTGGGCAGTGCATGTACCAATGCTGACCAAGGATGACCTTATGTGCGTATCTGTACATGCTGAAGAAGGGTGCCCACAGGCACAAGAGACTCTATGGGGGAGCGGCCCCGGCGTTGCTGCGATAACTCTTCCCTACCTCGTTGATAAGAACTGCAGTAAGACTGAGACAGCTGCCATTTCCATTGTGAAATCAATTATGTTCCACATACTGAGAGGTTTCCAATGAAAAATGTTGTATAAATGTTTAAGCTAATGAATGAAACTAACGTTACACCATGCAGTAACATTAGAAGGCTACTCGCAATACATCCTGATATGTCAGTCTGTATTTGGCTGCACTTAAGCTAGAAATAATTAATTATTAAGAAAATCATTAGGTTTCCAAATAATTCAGAGACTGAAAATTTCAGAATTTTAATTTTTCCCTTGATTATGTTTTGCTGCTAATAGAGTTTCAGTCATATTTCTTTGGATTTTGGGAACACTTATCCTAACAGGAGTCATTTCATCCTTTATAAAACACAGGAGCATTCACAGAACACCTGTTTGATCATGACCGATTACAGCGTCTTTGTGAACATCACATTACAAATGCAGGCATCTCACCCTCTGTAAACTCTCACGTGTGACTTCCAGCCTGCTTCCCTGCCTCGCTGCCTGTGTCTGCTGTTGCATGGACCAAAGTCCAAGGAGATCAGCTCATAATCCCCAGCCCCTCGAGGCGCCCGCAGAACAGATAAAGGCATGGCATTGGTTTGAGATCACATCCCTCTGTGTGACCTGTAAAACTAGTGAGCTGTCTCATGCAAGTCAACAATGATACACTTCAAAAAGCGGACGATTCGGGCTGTTGGACACATGAACACGGCACAGCAAGGGAGCTTAGAGGTGAAAAGTGAGGCATGAAAACAAACACCAAGCACAGAATCACAGCAGAACAACTGTTTCTCTTGAGAAACATTCACAACAGCTGTTAACAATCACCGCTGGCTTTCCCCGATACTAAAAAATGGGCACTTTTAGCTCTTTAGTGATAAATCTAAAACAGAAATCTTCGAGTTGCTGCTTTGAAATTCCCAGTTCGACATTTATATTTAATTTTTAAGCAGGAAATAAAGAGAATCACTGATTTAGGGACATTTGACAGGCGTATTGCTGGCCTAAAGGCATGAAAATATGATGTAATTTTCAAAACCCATGTTGCTCATCCCTGCATAGGTCCTAAGAGCGCATCGTGCCAAAGGATGAGAGAGAAAGACAGTGTGCCCTCTAATTACTTCAGAGTATTTGCCATGACACTTGACAGACATTAATTTCGCCATTCCTCAGACTGGTCCAGGCTGCAGTCGTATCTGTCACTGTACATTTGATCCAATATTAAAAGGGGACCTTTTGTGTGCATTTCCAGCTCCATATTTTTTTCTTTTTCTTTGATTCTTCCCAGCACCCTGGGTTTCACTATAATACCACAGCTGAACAACTCTTGCACAAGCACAAGTGGGTAATGAGAGACAAATGCAAAGAGTGCTGTAAAGCTTTAACGTAAAAAGGCCTAGAGGGCAGTTTGTTGTGCCTGGCACGACTTCTTGTTATTCTTTGGACTCCACTAGAGTAGCTTTCCCTGATTTAGAATCATCTGCTACATTACAGTCGACCAGCATTCAAAACTCTTCTTTGGATTGTTGGCTGCCCTTTGTTCCATGATGACCTCACACGGCTTCAGTATTATTGAGGTCTCGGCTCTGGGGAGGCCAATCCATGGCTAATAATGTTACACTGTGTTTTTCCCAAGATCCCCAACACCACCAGCTGAGCCATGACACGACTAAACCTCCAAACCACGACAGAGCCTCCACTGTATCACTGTTGTACTTCTCCCCTGATCGCCTCTGGATCCATCACTCTGTAAGACATGTTGCCCCTGGTTTTCAGTACAGTTCTGGTGTAATTTCCCATACCTCAGCTTTTTCTCCTGCTTTCTCTTTCTTAAGAATGAAAGCAGCTGGAATAGCCCCCTGACAGCCCCCCTACTGAGACCGTTTCTGATGCTACAGCAAACAGTAAATGGATCAACTGAAGGCCAAAATGCACCTCACTAGAGTTTTTATTTCCTATTTTTAAGGACATGACTTTCATATACTGTTCATCTGTCACTTCTTATTTTGCCCGTTGTTTTGAAGGGTGCACTATGTGCCATGAAGAGACGTGCCAAGTTTTCAGCTGATAGCTCTTTGGGAATCAAGATATTCTATGCCTGTCAAACCTGTGTTAGCGTTGTCATGTTTCATAGATTATTCATATTTCAAGCAAGGAAATGGGAGCAAGTTGTGTTTGTACAAAAAGCTGCTAGTACCAAAGTGCCAAAAGATACAAGTTAAAACTGCTTCTTTGCTAAGCTGGGCACAACTCCAGTTCATCCCTCGAGCCAGGAGCATTTTTTTTATACTTGAATGATACACAGGTAGGTGTTATGTGACTTAATAAACAAAGAGACATTCCTTCTGAAAATGATCAGGTGCAAGGAGTGGACTGAAAATAAATAAATAAATAAAAGCAATTTAGAAAGACCTTTAAAAAATCTGCTTGGAGACAAAATATAAAGAAAAGTGGGGTGGCTCAAGACTTTTGCACAGGGCTGTATGACAGAAAACAATGAAAAAAAAACAAAAAAATAAAAATAATCAGTAAGAAAAAAAAGCCTTTCTGCAGCGTCCCCTCCCCCTAAAGCCTAATGTAGATAATAATTAGCAGGATTAACTTGTGAGTGTCGGCGCTTTCTCTGTACATCAGTACTCTTGCACATATCTCGTGCTTGTCTTTATGTGACACTGATTGGCGGTTCTCCAGATAGAAATCACATCTCCAGAACAGTGATGTTTTTTATGTTTAAAAAAAAAAAACGTGCGGAGGCACAGCTGGTGAATTTTTTAACTGCATCCAAGGTAGCAACTAAAGTATCTGGAACGGATTATATTCTGTAATTGCTTGTGATTTATTCAAGAGAAGCGGAGCAGTGGACGTTTAACGGCTCCACCAAGGATTGTGCTGTGCATGATTTGTATTCCTTCCCATGGACACGCAAACTGAAATTCTGGGTAAAATGGAGCTAAGCTGAAAAGAAGTGTAGTCTGGAAGGCAGAAAAAAGACTCTCACACAAACTCTTCACATGCACACACACACACACACACACACACAGAAACAGCTATCCTTGACACATGGTTTGAGATACATGGAGGACATCTGACAGAAGATGTAACAGCCTGCCTCAGTCAAACCCCCCCAGCCCCTCAACCCCACCCCCCCACGATCAGCAGCAAGGCGAACACATAAAGCAACAGAGTAGCATCTGCAGCACAGGAAAACACATTTCTTGATCACAAGTT
>VOQJ01023354.1:0-15163 GCA_015052665.1 Apistogramma diplotaenia | reverse complement strand
TCACGGTGTGGCGCGGAGGAAGGACCCAAGAGCAAGGACACAGAACTTGATGTAACTTAAAAGGTTTATTTACAGGGGGTGAGGGGGAAAGAACCAAAACACAACTCAACCTGGCTGAGACAGAAGGCTCACAGCCAAACCAGGGAGACGAAATAAACTCTAAACTGGGGGAAACTAAACACACAACTCACAGGGAAAAAACTGACAAACTCTTACAGGAAACTGACAAGGAATAGTGACAAGGGCTACAGACAGGGAGCATGACTAACGACGCGACAAAGGACAGACAAAAACCACAGACTTAAATACACAGGGTAACGAGGGGATCAGAAACAGCTTGGAACACAGGTGGAGATCATAATCACAATGAGACGAGGGGGGAAGCAAAACTAAATACAAAACACACGGACCAAGACACTATCAAAGTAAAACAGGAAGTGACAAACCATAAAACACAAGCAGACTTTACACTAGGAACTTAAACATACAAAAGGAGGGAGACTGAGGGAATTGAACCAAACAGAGGAGAACCAAACACAGAACACGATCTGGGGAGTACAGTTGTGAGACAGAGATCCACGGGAGAACTAATCACAGTAAGCAAAAACCAAAACATGAATCCGAAAATGAAACACAAAAGAGCTTAGACTAAGAAACTCATATAACCTAACAAAGAACTAGAATACAACTAAGACACGTAGAACAAAGGGAATCTAGGAAACACAATACACAGATACAACATGACAAAACACTCTGGGCAGCAGGCCCAGGACCCTGACACTTTGCCCTCTGTTTCCACGTGGCTTCCTTTACACAAGCAATCCCTGCAAGCACTGTCCACTCCTTGTGGGGTTAGATGTTGCAGTCAGATTGTGAACCAGCAATCAGATATCTATGACACATTGTTTGTGGCTTGAACAAATTATTGAACAGGATGATTGTTTCTTCAGCTGTAACATAAAAGTCCGTGAGTTTTGCTGGTAGCCAACCCAGGACCTGAAAGGGTCCGAAGAGTGTTAGGCTTTTCTCGCTGATACACAACACGGAGCCAGAGAGCAAAAAGCTTTAGTCTCAGTAGCATTAGGGCTGAGCAATTAAGGGATGAAAATGATGTGCATTATTTTAAAAAAGAGAGATTTACATAGCATCGGTTTCAAGTGATGCAACCTCTGTTTTGCAATACGTAATTGCAGCCGTGTAGTGCGCAGTGTAAGAGACAAAGAAAGGTTCAATCCAGCTGCAAAGAATAAGAACTTGTCAGAATGTTGCTACAGGAATTTACTAGAAAGGCAGCAAAGCAGCAAAGCATCAGGGTCTCGGTCAGCGCCCTGGAATGCGCTGCAGCTGGTGGGTCTTACTAACAATTCACAGGAAAAGAGTGCATTCTTTCTGCAGCAGTACATTTGTTGGAGACGCTTCTCTTCACCTTATTTGGAACAGAGGAAAACGCTCACTGTTCCCGTTGCACATCCAGATGTTAATACAATACATATACAAAAAAGATGCAGCAGGTTGCATACGTCTTTAAATACGAAACAAGTTGTTAATCAGTAGTCTGTCACAACTCATTAACTGGCAGTCACAAATCAAGCATAATATCCATAAAAGGTCAAAGAGTGGTGTGAATAAATATTTTTTATGCTTATAGGTATGAAGGAGTGACAGATTTATCATTAGCAGAAGTCTGTGGATTTTGGAGGATGCAAAGCAGCTTTTTGTTCTGTTCTTCATCAACATATTCAAGGTTCTGCAGAGTGAAGAAGATGGCACTGCTTTTAGCTTAACTTGGTCCAAAATATACAGCCAGTTATAGTTTTCTCTCATAATTAAATATGCTAAATATATACTTGACGTGGTTGAGTGAAGTTTTATTTTGTGTAAATACTGTAATATTTGCGAGTTAACAACAAGTTTCTCTTCCTGTCAGCTTTAAATGACTTTATAATAATAAGCTGCAGGGAACTCACAGCTGAGAGCTCAGTATTGCTTCATGCGCACTTCAGTGTCAGCTTCAGCTGCACATTGTTTTAAGTGTAAAGGCCAGGATCCAGTTGTGGATTGCAGTGGGTGGTGGGTGGGAAGTGGGACGGGAGGGCTGAGAAGGGTACACCCTGGTCCAGGGCTGACACATAGTGACAGACAGCCATCCCCACTCACACCTACAGCCCATTTAGAATCACCATCTCACCTCTCAGGCACTTTGGGATGTAGCTCAAAGGCGCCGGGCATCTGGTGGAGTTGAACCCAGGACCTTCTTGCTGTGAGGCCAGGGTGCTAACTGCATCTGATATTAGAGGCAATGTGGTCATAAAGGACCACAGGAATCAAAGAAACAGCAGGTGGATTTGAGGATGGGCACCCATTTACAGCACAGCTGCTTACAGGACACAGGGCATCGAGAAGTCTGATATTCAAAACAATCGATCCACTTGTGAAGTGTTTCAGAACGTTTCAGTGTATCTGCACAGTTTCATAAACTGCAGACTTCACTAAAAAACAAAGCAGAAATGAGATTGTTTACTGCTTGCTGGAGCCTGATGGGCCGCTCCCGATGTTTGTGTGGGATCGGTAAAGGCACGGTTTATTTAATGCTCTTTTAATCATCATAGAGTCTCGGTTTACGCTGTCATTTGCAAGCAATTAAAAAGATAAATGCACCAGATTCTCCTGCGCCTTTTTCAAATGAAATCCTCCCACTCGTGTTGGAAGGTTTTACCATAATGTGGACCTTAATGACTGCGTTTGCATAAAAGCTTCTTCAAATCTATGGAACAAGACAGAGTGTTGCACATTAAGAGAAGATGAGATAGCCTACTAAGTGAGCATAATGACAATTTCACAGTGCTCTATGTCTGATTGGAAGTGCAGAAAGACACAGCACACACTGTACAACAATCAGTTTAAAATGTTTTAAAATTCGCTCTAGGCAACCGAGCACCAGCGTGAAACATCTACCCACATAGCAACCGGTGCTCTGCTTCCTTCGAGGGGCTCAGCACTGCCGACTGTCTGAGGCAGCAGTGAGTCATTAATGAAGTTCAGTCAAAACACAAGCCGGTGATCAAAGTGCCTGCAATGGAAAAATGGCAAGACTGCAAATGACAAAAACTGCATCCCATACATGACTGCCGATGCAGCCATGTGAGCTGACTACATTAGCAGTCATATGTGTGGCATACACTGCAGCGTAATAAGTTTTAGCTGAGCTCCACCTCAGTAAACCTGAATAATCATCTTCAGCAGCTTAGCACTGCAGCCTTAATAAAAATCCCCGGGGTGTTCTGGGATTTTCGGATCCTGTTTTGAGTTAGCAGCAGAAGAGCCTGTCAGCTATGAAGCCCGTGTGTGTGGGACGCTTTTTAAAACTGCGTTTTTAAAACAGAGAAATGTCGGTGAATGTTGCTGTCACGAGTTTGATGACTCTGCTCCAACGTTTGCATGATTTTTTAATGATATTTTTAAACGCAGTCTGAAAAAAGTTTGTCAAACGCATTAAGAGTGAGACAAATGTCAAGGTCTCTGGTTTCTGTTGTGATCTTAGTTTTTCCTTTGTCCTTGTGCTCCTGCTTCTCTGTTCCCTGTGTATGTGTGCCATGTCTTCCTGTATGAGTTATTTTTTGTACCTCTTTCAGTTTGTTTTGAAGGTCAGCTCGCTCCTCCTTTGTTTTTGCTTACTTTTTTCCCCACCCACTCATCTTCTAGCTGTTTCACCTCACACGTGCTTGCCATGTTGTTTTATGTAGGCTGACATAAACAGGAACATCCTGGTTACACTTGTATCTTCATCATCAAGGTGACAGAAGCGTGTGTTGTCAGTTGTCAGGCACAGCGCTGAAATGAAGCAGTTGTAAAGAAACATTGCTCACTGTGGTGTCTTTGTGCTGGAGAGAAGATCCTCTTTAACCTCTGATGTCTACCCCTGTGTTACAGAGGAAACAACTCCACTCCAAGCACATTTTAATAAAGCGGGTGGTGTCCACATATCACCTGTGGGTGCAATAAATGCCCACATTTTAGAAAAAAATGTAGGCATCTTGGCAGGTTAGATGATAAAGGCCGACACAGTTCATATAATGTTCTGAATCGCTCGTCTGTTATGTCGATCTTTTGTTATGATGAATCGTCAGACAGTGCGTGGCTTTGAAGTGTGGGATGACATTATCTTCTTTCCTATCGTGAATGATGGTCCTGTGCTTCCTCTGCTGAAGGAGGTGAAGGAGGAAGCACCTTTCCTTGGCATTTAGAGAGCTCGATCAGCACTTACTGCAGCTGCCATCCAGGTATTTTTGGATGACTTCACTCAGTTAAAAATGCTCCCAAGCAAAATTGCTGTCACTTAGGGATTCTTTTTAAGATGTTAGATTTTTCAGGCTTGTTCTGTGTAACAAGTTATTTTTTTCTAACTGTAAATTTAGACTACAGTTCTTTATTTTACCACCTACCCACCAGTGTCAGTGTCAGCTACTGGGTCTCTCTGAATTTGATTACAAATGTGACAAACCTTTAAGGGGAATCAGATCAGAACATATATATACAGAACACACACACACACACACACACACACACACATATTTATATATATATGTATATATATATATACTGTATATATATGTTAAACCACAACACTCAAAAACCATCCACAGAGGCTGTAAACATGCCTCCTCTGTTTTGGCTCCTTTTCCCCCCTCGGTCACAAATCAAGTCATTTGTGAGAACACGATAAGGCTCAAGTGCTGAATGGCTTCATCAAAGCCACATCTGACTCTGAGCTGATCTTAGCGTGAACAGGAGGCAGATTATGTTCCAGAAATCACTCCACAAATGCAGAGACGATAACCTCACTGAGCTGGACGTAATAACGTTTACAAATCTGAGCTGCACACAGCTGCATTAGCGAAGCATGCACACACGAGATTATGACTCTCTCATACATTTGTGGCACACACTGCTAATGATTAATGGAAACGAGTGCACGAGAGGCCTACATGACAGAATGCCGGCACTTTAACAGATTAATGAAGGCTGCAGTGTTATGTATCACATGCCTGAAAAAGGGCTCTTCTCTTAATTTAGCCTTAATTTATAAAACTATGAGGTCAGTTTGGAAATGAAATGTTGGTGTTGTGTGGACCAAAATAAAAAGACATCGTCAAAAAAGTTAAAGTGGGGCTAAATGATAGGAGAGAAGAAGATGAATTCATGCTTTGTGTACACAGCAGCTTTAATTGTTGTTATAAATGTGCTGTTATGCATATTAAAGCTTTTACAGGCTGCTTTTTGACTGATGCTTTATTATTTAAGTGCACGTGAATGTGACAGCAGTGATACATAAATTTCCCATATTGCAATGCTCCTCGGTGGCTTTCCCCAGCATCCAAGCGGGGGTAATACGTGGGAATTTTGTACTCCCTGTGGTAGGAAGGCCATGCATCAGCTGATGAGACAACATTGGTCACATGTGTGACAATATTTTTTTAATCTACAAATTATTGGGCTGTGGAAAACACATCCGGCCTTTATCAGCAGTGACCTCCAAAACGTTGTTTTTTTTTCTCTCTGAGGAAAGTACGCTCTTGGCTGCGTAATCTCAGTCAGTTTGTTTATATACACATCTATTTTTTTAAGTTGCTTGTGACCGAGCTCTGGGGACAGATGAAATACGGGAAATGAACCAAAGTCAAAGAATCACCTGACATCTCATCGTTACTAACAAGTTGACAATGCAACAAAAAAAAGGTTGTCCTTTTTCTCTAAGGTGAGATTATCTTCATTTCCCCAAATGCCACGCTGGTATAAACACACCTCAGCAGGTGACACATCCATAGATGTCCTTTCTGGTATTTTTAGGTCTGACGCACTGAAGACTGGCTGGGCTGAGAAACACATGATTTACGGTTATACATGCCTGGCTTTCTTCCTTTTACTTTCTTTGGGACTGTCACTCCAGTGTCCAGTGTGTTGCAGTGAGACTACATTTCCACACTCAGTCCTATTTGTCATCAAACAAATGATCTCCCGGTGACGCTCTGCAGCACCAGTGACTAAAGGCCAGATGATGAACACATCGGGGATTATACATTTCCTGATTTACAGTAATGTACAGAAGTCTGGAGTCACCCTTTATTTCTTTATAATTCAAAGGACAAAAGGAAAATAGGTGCAGTGATTTATTGAAATATGTGCAAATATGCAGCATATAAAGCAAAAACGGGGTTTGTACAGTTCTACTGAGCTTGAAAGTCAGTATTTGGTGTGAGCACCTTGTAATGAAGGTCTTCATTACATGTCTGGAAGTGGAGAACACAGATAATTTAAACATTTATATAAAGAATGCATTCATATTAAAGGATTTTAACATGTTTTATTTGCTGTCGGCTTCTGTTGGCGGCCTCCCAGCTGGTACCAGTGAAGGTCTGCCTAGGACAAACGTGATTACCTCCTCAGGCTCTGTAAAGCAACAGGAAACTACTTTTTAGTATTTTTAGAGTGTATTTTTGAATTATTAGAGATTACGATTCTGAAAGGTGAACATTTGGATTGTGGAAATGCTTACCTGTGCTCTCTCCAAGGTGTTCCAGCCAAAAGAGTCCCCCGGCTTCCTGAGGGCCTTTTCCAGGTTCCAGGTCATATCAAGAATTTGAAGAGGGGATTGAATAGGTCTAATATTTTAGTTATATATTTATGTCAGTTTCAGTGGGGAAGTATTTTATTTAATAAACGTAGTGTTTTGTAGTATTGAATTGATTACTATAAAGCTGATTAGAGGAGTTGTGTGTTTAGTTTGTGTATAACTTTGTACACCTAGGAGAAGGGTTTGGGCTAACAGCAGTCTATAAAAGGTGCCAGTTAAGAACAGGCTGTTGTTGGAACCCTGCCCTACCATCTGGCTGTACTATTTTAGTTTATAATTTTTTTTTGTGTTTCTGTAAATAAAACAAAACAGCATTTCATCGCCGCCTCAAGCCTCCTATTTTAATTCAGCCGCTACGATCGTCCTAACACACCTTTATTCCTCAGCACAGCCTGAGCTCTCTGAGGCAGCTTCAGGAACAGTTCTCCAGGCTTCTTGAAGGGCAGTCAAAGCTCTTCTTTGGATGTTGGCTGCACTTTGCTCTGTTATCTGTGAGCCCACTGCTTCAATAATGTTGGGGTCCGGGAGACTAATCCATGACTGATAGCGATCAATTGTGTTTTTCTATTCAGCTGTGCTTTTACTGCACTGGCACTGTGCTTGGGATCATTGTCATGCTGAAAATGAAGCTGTTGCCAGTCAGATGCTTTCCAGATGGTATTGCATAGTGGATCAAAATTTGAAGGTACTTTTCTGAGTTCATAATTCCAGCAATTTTGATAAAATATCAAACACCACTGAATGAAATGCGGCTGCAAACCGTGACAGAGCCTCCACCGTGTTTCTGGCTGTAAAAGAACAGATGACTGTCGCCCCGCTCTCCTGATGCCTGTACACGTTCACCGTAACAATGATTAACTTTCAAATATTTCCTTTCTCCATCAAACTCGTTGCCACTGATTTTCAGTCCAGTTCTTGTGTAATGTGTCATTCCTCAGCCTTTCCTCTCAGTTTCCTTTCCTTAAGAATGTCCTCTTGGCAGCCGACCTTCCACAGAGACAATTTCTGATGAGGCTTCAGTGAACAGCAGATGGATCAGCTGAAAGGCCTGATGCATCCCTCAGGTCCCATGTCAGGTTTTTGCTAGATTTAATAATTTTTTTAGCCTGTTCTTTTGACTAATATCGCTCATATTTTGTTACAGGCTACTGGTAACAAAGTGTCTGAAAACAATGTTTTAAAATTGGTCCTTTGCTAAGTTTAAAGACATTCAGAAAGCCTGGAAAATTATTATGTCCACTTTAAATCATTTAAATCATCACAAGACAGTCTGGATTTTTGGAGGTTTAATATAAAGAACTAAAGGTTCACTCAAAACATTTGCACTCTATTACTTCCTTTTATTGGTGACAATTTCAAATAACACAAACCTCTCACAACCAGTTTAAAACAAACAGAAGGGGCTCAAATTTAATCGTCAGGTTGATTTTTCATAAATTTCAAGCTATAGATTCTTAAAAACACCTCTAGTTTTTGAAGAGGAAAATAGCCTTATTGTGACGTTCAATATTTGTCCAGCAGATGGCGGCAGAGTCACGTCTGTGCTGTGTCACTCGCAATGAGCGTCACATCCTAATTATCCTGCAGCACTTCTTATTTATGCACCACTCCTCCCTCTTTTTTCACATTAACAACATTCTGTTCTAAGTTTTGATGTTCGGGCAGATTAAAAAAATTTACTGCCAAAGAAAAGAAAATATGAATATTTCTCTGTTGAATCCAGTATTTGTTGCTAATATGCAAAGACTTAGTCCAAATAGAAGATTGCTTTGAACTAGAATACAAGTAGCAAGGATACCAGACATGAGCACATAAACCTGAAAGAAAGGCTCTGTGTGCGAGTGTGTGTGCCCGCGAGCAAATGAATGTGTCTTAAACGCCGTAAATGATAGTTGTGGATTATTTGAATACGTGCACCGTTTTCTGTAGATAGCAAAAACAAACAGAACGTAGAGAGAAAATGCTGTTTTTGTTGTCCTGATCAATTTCCCTACCCTGCAGAAATCCCTGGATACACAGCATCGTTGTTGTCTTGCACCCCCCGCTCCACCACCACCACGCACCCCAGAGGAGCACATTATCTTGCATATTTCCACAGCAGACAACAAAGAAAAATGTTTATAATGCTTTCATGTGTTATCCACAGGGAGCAGTTGTGCATGTGTAAGCATATTTTATCATGTACGCCAGTTTTTAGTTTAAAGAAATCCAATCATTCCAACTGTATCTGTGCTGTTTCTCTTCTCTCTGAATGAACAAAAGATGGGTACTTCAAGTGCATTACCATGGGCAGTTTTTATGAATACATTTGAGTGAAGTTAACTCATCTGTGCTATAGGGTAGCTTTCTTCTAGACCTATTTTGTCTGCTTGGATCAGTGGGTGTGACTAAAGCCTAATGGGAATGGATGATTGCTATAAGAGTACCTGTCTGAAGATGATAGCTTAAATCAGTATTCTCTCTTGCAATGAGAAGTGGAAATAAGGGCTGGAGTTAAGGCTGTAATGATATTTATCCCCTGCTCTGTGAAATGGCTCAATCTCCTGAGCCGATTCTCTGTCTGATTGTTATAAATCTATTGGAATCACATTATCCTGGCACCCCCATGACTGACAATTGTAAGTGTGAATTTCTGCTGTAAAAAAGATCAATGTTGGTTTTCTGTTAGGCCTTCATGAACCATTGTATATTGAGTCAGGCGTGCCTATTCACACAGTTTGGACCGAAGATTAAGAATCGACAGTCGTGCGAGCATTGCCGTGACGCTGTATCTGCGGCACAGCGTTGCTTTGAGATAAATGCTAATGTCATCGCAATGACACTGCAACATGCTGATGTTTAGAGGATATGATGTTTTCCATTTTCACCAGCTTAGTATTATAGCATGCTGATTTGCTAACCACAAAACACAGCTGAAGCAGGTGGAAATGTTGATTTGCAAACAGCCGATAAACTAATTTGGTGGAAAACAATATAATTTTCCGACCTGATGATGGTGCAACGGAAAAGTCGTGTAACCGACAACGAGGCCACCTCCACAGTCATGGGCTATTGTTCTGTGGACATTAAATGGCTCTGTAAAATTTCATTCAATTCATACAAAAGAGCTTGAACCAGAGAGCTCGATCAACCGAGCACACTCTGAATAATGCCGGCCTTAATAATTAGGTCCATAAATATTTGGACATATAGTTTATATAGCTTTTGCTTTATGCACCACCAGGTCTGTGTGCAGTCAGTCTCGTATTTAATAACTGAAAAGCTGCTCTCTTGGCTTGAGATCGGGTGACTGACTTGGCCAGTGAGGTGTATCTCATTTCTTTGCCTTGAGAAACTGTTGGGTTGCTTTGGCTCATTGTCCATTTTACACTGTGAAACATTGTCTGATCAGTTTTTGCAGCATTAGTGTGAGTCTGAGCAGCGAGCGTGGCCCTGCACACTATACAACCCGTCCTGCTGCCAGCAGCAGTCACATCATCAATAAATACTAGTGACTCGGCTCCGGCGGCAGCCACACATGCCCATGCCATAATACTGCCTCCACCATGTTTAATAGATAATGTGTTATGTTTCAGATCACAAGCTGTTTCTCTCCTCCTTTTCTCATCATTCTGGTACAAGTTCATCTTACTGTAGCTTGTCTGCCAACCTCTAGAAACAGTGGATTATGTATAAATAATATCTGTAATTCTTAAAGTTGAAAGTCTGTACTTCAGTCATCTAAAATCCATTGTGGTGGTCTACAGGCACAAACTTATAGCATTAGATGTAAATGTATGTATACTAATCAGGCACAGCATGAAAACCACTGAGCCGTAAGGGGAATAACATCGACCATGTCATTAGAATCAGTGGTTTGATAGAAAACTGAACTACACTGCAGACCATTGACACTGTCTAATGTCCCCTCCGGCAGAACAATGTGTCCACTTTAAGTGCTGCTTACAAACCTCTCAAACATCCCAATCTGATCAAGAACCCAGAGCTCCAGTCCCCAAAGGCCCGACCGCTAAGCTATCATGATCTGAAGGACCCACGGCTGTGCCTGGATCGCACTGCTTGATCGCAGGACATGCAAAACTGGCCAGGTGGTTTTAATGAAGCAGCTGATTGGTGTGTAAAATGTAAATTTACATTTACGTCTTCTGTTTTCTACAAACTACAAGTCCCAGGAGACTTTCTTCTGCCTTTAATGTTTGTAAACTCTCATTCAAAGAAGAAATCAGAGCACGTCTCTCTACATGCTAAGAGAGGATTACTTGTTATGGGGCAGGAAGAGAGATGAAAAATACATCTGCAATATGTTCAGTTTTGAGCAAATTCATCAGAGCACTTAAGCTAAAAGGGTAATTTCATAAATGGAGATGAAATGCATTGACGTTATTTTTCTTCCCTCCAAAGAGATTTTGATAGCCTTTTCAGAGAGAGGGAGCGATTTAGACTACTGGGTTCTTATGAGACCATTAGCTCTAACAAAGAAGTCCTTTTTCAACAGGGAGAATTAAGTATAACACTAAATTCATCATATTTATGTTGCTATAATGAATGAATTTATGCTTTTGAATGCAGTGGTAAAAATAGTGAAAAGATTATAAGTGGGAGCCAAACCTCCGTGATAGCCTTGTGGCCGGCTCAACCCCGTGAGCTAAGCGGCACCTGCAGTGGCCCATCGTTAAAACACTCCTCCTGTCACAGTGAAACATGTGATGCGAAGGCCGTTGCAGCCTCAGTGGTTTTGTCTCCGTGACGTACTTAAAATGTTTCTAAGCTTTCCACAGACAGAGGGCTGTTAAATTATTTGTCTCCTTCCACCCATCTCATAGCACCACTGCCAGGAGTTGTTAGAGTTTGATCATTATAAAATATTTTATCATTGTTGAGGGTCATTAACCATCTGCCATAGCAGTAATAAAACTTAGACGGAGTTCAACCCCCCCAAGTAATTCAACAAGCCTTCAGTTGTCAAATTAACATATGGTGACGGCACTCGTGGAGGCCAGCGCCAAATGTGAGCCTGTTCACTGTGGTGCAGCTTAAACTGTCAATTTCTGAGGCTGAAGTGAGATGAAAACGCTGGAGAGTTTTAACAACCACATCGGTGATATGAGTGCATGTTCGTTTAGCTCACTGGGAGTTTGAGCCTGCTAAAGACAGACTGCCGAGGACGAACAAGGGCAGCGGGAAGAAAGCACAGCTTAAAGCTAATCGTAATCCCCCCACACTGCATGTTAGTGCTCACTTTGCCCCAGAGAGCTCTTATGGCTTATCAAGACAGGAATGAAGACTTAGGCTGCACTGATTGTGTTTAATTAGGAATCACTAGTGAATGCCTTCTGTGAGTCTAATGTGGTGCTAATAGAGGATAACATGTCTTAAGAGACCGGGGTCATTTTGGAAACACCTCTCATGACTGTGATACATACATAAGAGCTGCTTCCTGATGTGGTTTGCAGAGGTTATATGCATGTTCATTTTTAGTAGCCAGCCATTGAATTAAAATAGTATGCATAAGTGAGCTTGCATTTTAAACCTCTGTAGAATGAACCACTTCCAGCCCCTGTGCCTTATTGTGAAGGATTTTGTGTACATATAATATAGCTTGAAAAAGGCCCTCATTGTGTTGGGTGATTTTTACTAAATCTACACAAAGAAGGGCATTTCACAGCCCTTAACTTCACTGCTCAATATCTACCGAATAAGAGCGACACAACACTAATAGTTTTGTGTGTATTAGCTTTGTGAACTTGTGTTCTGAACACACCGAGGCTGCTTTCATAACCTATGGTTGGAAGTAGCTCCCAACAGGCCGACACCAAATACACACAGTGCGTCATTTTTAAAGCTGGGACTTCTTCACTTTGAGTCTGAAGTTATTCACTAAACATTTGAGCTTTATAAATAGCTGCACAGTCTGAGGGAAGTTAGTTATGGCCCAGAGGACGCAGCAAGCTGCTGCATTTACCGTGCCTTTTCAAATAATACAACAATAAATAACTATAATGTCTGGATTGTGGGTGGTCTTTTTGGCCCGGTGGTACATTGACTAATCCCATGACAGTAAAGAAGATGGTCTTCACATTTTTCTCTGCTACTTGGTTGAAGATTATATACAGTCCACAGTAATGATAAGCAGAGTTTGAAACACAAAGCATCCATCAGTTTTTACTGGGAGAACATCAATTATTCCCAACTGCAACACACAGACAAATACATTTCAGTCAGGACCTCTGCAGCCAAAAGAGGTCTGTTGTTTCTATCTGCAGCTATTCATATTTGGAAGTAAGGCTCTGTTCAGGAACAGCTCTGCCTTACGTGGAAAGCTGGAAGTGGGCACAAAACATTCCACTTTAATGGGGGGTGGGGTATGAACTAATGTTGGCTGGAACTGCGACTGGGCAGCTCAGTATGATTTTGTGGCTAGCATGAAAAGACTGATAATTTGCTTTTTCTGGTAGAAAACAAAATTATGCAAATAGGATAGAAGATAAATTAGATCCAGAAAATTCCTGTTTTGCTTTTGCTGTGAAGTGGAGTGCAGAGGTGAAGACCGAAATGCAAAATGCAGGAAGCAGAATATTCCAAAACAAGGAGCGCTCTAATGGCTGATTAAATAATCCATACCTCACAAGGCGCAAGCACACCGACCAAAGGTAACACAGGAATTTATTTACAGAGGACTTATTAGTCACAAGAGACGGAGGGAGGGCAACGCAAGTGAAAACAATTAACCGGTGAAAACTGTCAGGGGGTCCGGAAAACACAGACAGGAAGCAAAACACAAGAGGCGAAAGAAATCTAACCGCCAACGTAAAACAGAAAATGATCAGAAGACGAAACCAGTGAAAGCTTCACATTAGGCACAAACTGACAGATGAGACAGAGGGAGGAAATCAGCAACTAATAAGACCTCCAGGAATAGTAAACTGAAAAAAAGAGAGAGCAAAACTCAATAAAACAAAATCAAAACTACAGCAACAGCAGAACAGGAAAGAAATTAAAACAAAGTTCTCATTATTCCAAAGGACAAAGCTGACTGGAATACAGACGGCAGCTTAGACAGGAAGACTGAGACGACAGAAGACGGAGATTCGTGCGGTTGGTGTGGTGGATTCTTGAGCACGATCAATAAAAAGCTAAAGAAATAAAATGTTCACATTAATGCTGATTAAAGATTGAAGTGTAAAAACAGATATGCCACCGCTTGCAAGTAACATGAGAAATTCCCTGGAGCTCTACTAAGTCTTTCATCTCATCAGCTTTAATGCTATGATCTCATGTATCTCATCAGCCTCTGTTACAACCTGTTAATCTCAGGATATGATAAACCCAGAGTGTGCTACATGTCCGGCACCAGACAGCAAGCTGGCACCGTTAGTGGCTAGATGGGGAATGTTAATGTGGGTCTACGCAACCTGCAGGTTACGTTTAGGGTCACTGTGTTGGTCTCTTTGTTTTTTTAAATTTGATGTTGCACATTTCTGTGGTGGAGCTCAGTCTGATTATCAGGAGAAACTGCAGCTGCACAGGTGCAAATGTGCAGAGCTAAAACAACATGAAAGAAAAGAAAGAAACCTTTTAGATTAACCTAGGAGATGTGACACTTTATGCATTATAACTACTCTGTACAGTACAGCAACTGTGTGAGCCATTTTATCAGGTTCGTTGGGATTCATTCTCACCATTCACACAGTCCATCACCCCACAAAATGCATTATTCCCCTCACTTTCATTTATCTCATTCAAGCGGCACAGCCCAGCCACAGAATTTAAGATATTATTCGTCTATCGCTCCATCTTCTGGGCGATTTAGGACAATGTCTCTGGTCAGACCTGTCGCTTGTCACCCTGCATGTCTTTGATGCTTTATGATCTGTGAAATAGACCCTGTACGTTCTCTTCTCCCCTCTTCTGTTCTCTCTTCTCTTCCCACCATGTGCCAAGTAGGCCACGTGAGGAGGATAGCCAGTGACACACAGAAAAGCCACGAGGTTATCAGCTGTGTCAGATAGTCAGTCAGGTTGACTAACGGCGCAACAATGTCAGGTTGGACTATCAGGTAGACTCATTCCTGAGCCTTGTTCCCTGTAATTTGTTTTCGCTGTCATATTGTCACAGTGGCAACAACAGCCGCTACAGACAAGGAATGAAATAAGTACTCCATACCTTCTCTCTCCATTATTTTCAAAGTCACGCTATCTGTTGTGCAGCTTCACAGTCCTTCAGAAACCTCTTCGGAAAAACACACTTTCTTTGCACAAGTCAACTACGAGGTGCCAAATTAAATATTGTATAGTCACCGAGTTTACAAAATATATATGAGCCAAAAAAACAGGCATTCAACTTGTTTTGATCTTTGCTGGAAGCCAGATTTATTTATACAGCACGGCTTTCATCAAAAATTCCTCTCTGTGAGAGATCTGCAGAGACGACCCAACCTAGATCTTGTGAAGATCTAGAAAGAGAATATAATCATAGATTTTGGTGTATATATATATATATATATATATATATATATAAAAACAACAAGGATAC